>PVJO010031149.1:0-12344 GCA_004026905.1 Hystrix cristata
ACATGGAAATAAAAGGTATGGCTAGAAATTCTAGCAAAATTTAAAGACACAAAATGCCATGTAGCAACTAAAAAATCTGCAAATGTTTTAGTAACTCACAAAAACAGAGGCAAGGAGATGCTAAAGTTCCATGAAAGAGTGATGCAATTAGGCATTTGGCACTTGAACAGTGCCCCCGTAGTTAATATTTGCAATTTCTTTACTTTTAAATTTTTATTACATATTTTTCAATTGACAAGTAAAAATTATGTGTTTATGGGGTACCGTGTGATGTTTTGTTACATGAATACGGTGTAGTCATATAACAAAATGTTCAAATCTGAGTAAGCACATCTCTCACCACAAATATTTAACATTTCTTTATGCTAAAAATATTTGGTAATTTACATTTCTAACAAGAGTGGACAAGGGTTTCCTTTTCTCCACATCATTGACAGCACTTCTTCTGTCATTTTAATTAGTCTATCTCACTACAGAGAAGTTGTACAGCATTGTGGTTTTGATTTGCATTTCCCTCATAATTAGTGACGCTGAACAGTGTTTTTTTTTTTCTTTTTTCATGTTCCTGTTGACCTTTTTATGTCTTCTTTAGACATTTGTCTATTAGAGTCTCCTGTCCATTTAAAATCATATTAGTTTTTGTTGTTATTGTCACTGAGTTGCTTGAGTTCCTTGTACATTCTGCCTGTAAATCACTTACCAGTTGTGTCTTCACTGTTTGCTATGTAGAACCTTTGGTTTGATGTGAAGTGTAATCCCATCAGCCAACTTTCTTACCTTGCAAATAAATTTTCAACATATATTTGGTAAAATAATTTACAATTTAATTCAGTAATGTGCAGCACAAGGTATGTTAATATTCCTATAATTTTCACAATCTCAAATCTATACCCTTTAGAATATGTGTTAATTTTGGGGGGGTTTGTTTTTTTTGTTGTTGTTGGTTTTTTTTTGTTTGTTTGTTTGTTTGTTTGTTTTTTGAGACAAGGTCTCGCTATGTAGTTCAGGCTGAATTTGAACTCAATAGGTAGCTCAGGTTGTTCTCAAACTCAAGGCAATCCTCCTCCCTCTACCTCCCAAGTGCTTGTTGATTTTGATAAAATATTTATATTGATCCCAAAGTAACATGGTATATGCCCCAAAATATTTTTCTAGTAGTAGTGACAACAGTTGCAAGAGTACTACAACTATTTTTACTACTAGGTATGTAATAGTAGCAGTGGTATTGTCCTAATAGTGAGGCAGGAATGCCCCGGAGCCCAAGACTGTAGATTCTGGTAAAGAGTCATAAAACCATTCCCCAGCTCTTTGGAACAGGTAATGAAGCAGGTAATGGCTGACCCAACCTGTCCCTAGTCACAGACCTTTGTAATCAAACCCCCATCCCCTCATTCTGTAACCCACAGACCAGAGATGAAACTTGGCCTGCACTTTCTGTTTCTGTAACCCTGCCCGCACATTGCAAAACCAAAACCAAACTCCCTAAATAAACCCCAAGGCTTCTGAGTTTGAGGCCTGGGTTTTCAGAGTGCAAACTCTCCTGGGTCTGTCGATGTAAATAAACCTGAATTCTCCAACTCTCTTAATGGTGCTTGGTCTCTTAGGGAGCTGTAACACTTTGCTACACCATTTCTGGAGGCCCCAGCAAGATTCCAGCTGTGTTGGCCGCTTGAGCCACTGATGCAGCAGACTAGCAGCAATGGGGTAGAGAGGCCCCTGCTGTTGTACGAGGTGGTACACCAACCCACGGTATCCTGGGTCTTCCTTCCAAGGGGACTTCTATCCCCCTGAAGTGATTGACCCCAACCAGACTCAGTAGAGAGATGGAACAACTCATCTGCCAGGCTTCAGAGTCAAGGTAGAGTCCCAGGGACTGATAACAGAGCAAGGGCCCTGTCAGGATCCATGAAGTCAGGTTCTGCCCATTGGGCAGAAGAGGAGGCTGATCCCCTACTGGCAATGCACTGAAGGTACGTGGTAGAGGCAGAAGTTTGGTCCCACTGAAGGTAACCAGCAGAAAAGGAGATTGGCCATCTTCTGTCAGGTCTGGGACACTCAAAAGGAGGGTCACTTATTTCAAGAACTTCCCTATGTGGGGAGGCATCTCTTTTAATCTCTGTATGTGTGTGTGAGTGAATGGGCGACCTGGTCCATATGCCTGCCAGGATCAAGGCTGTGACTCTGCAATCAGGCACCCTTAAGGTCCCCATAAGCCCATGGAATCTGAGTGGGCAGTCTGTGATTCTGTGGTGAGTGTATATGGTCTGTGGCGGCATCACACTACTGCCCGATCTTAAGTCACCAACCTGAGTCTGGTAGGCTAAGTGGGGGACCCCTTAGACTTAGAAAACTGAAAGACAGAAACTCCTCACTGTGGTTGAAAGACCAAGTCCCTATGCCAAATTTTGTCCAGTTTCTTCACTGATAGATGGCTTGTTCAGTTTTCCTGGGGCTTATGATACTACACCTAACAGTTATCAAATAAATTATTATGATAGACACTTAAAATGGTCATAAGTAAAAGGGTAAACTCTCTGTGTCTATACAAATAAGTTTTTCTGATTAAGATGCTCTCGGTTAAATTTGCATTTACTAACTTTGATTGAATAAATGTTATTATACAAATAAGATAAACTTATATTGGGTAATAAGTGTCTATGTGGTCATTAACACTGTTTCCTAAATTTGTAAAAGATTCTTACATATAAATGTGTTTCAAAGATAATTGTCAATATACTGTGCCAGAGAAGAGAGTCCACAACCTCATGATTTAATAGGAATAAAGCCATGGGGGAAACCTCTCTGAGGCACGAGAAGAGGGAAGCTCTTAGAACAAAGGGTCTTAAAGATATATAGGGGTCGTGTCATGAAGGGAGGTGTAAGAATAGACTGGCCCTTGAGATTTTTGCAGGGTAAGATACTTCTTTCTTCTTCATTATTTTGAGGCTGTAGGCAGAGGAGTATCTGGGTAATATCCAGGGCCAGAGGAGCTAAACATTCCTTTCCTAGTTGCAGGGATCCTGTGTGACTTACGGACCCTTTGTTATCTTACAGCTGTGGACATTGTGGCCTCAGAAAGGTCTTGGGGCCTGAGAGTTGGTTGTTTCCCATGGGGCATTTAACTTTACAGCCATCAGTATTTCTGCCTAGGCCTGGTTAAAAAGGTTTGGTGACCAGAATGTATAACAATAATGTTATCATGATTGTCACACTAAAATGATATGTGGCCCTTGATCTCAAGCTTTCCCTGCAAAACTTTGTAATTGTTAATTGGTAATGTTTTACATCAATTCAGCTACTATGACAACCATGCTTAGTAAAGAAATAACAGTTCATCAGTTATTCTATATATTTCAAGGTACTTGATATCTAGATAAGGTCATGAAATATACTGATATAATTGAAGTAAAGTATAATACTGTAAAATATAATACTGTAAAATATAATACCGATATAAATGAAGAAAATAAGCATCAAAGGAGGAATGAGGCAGGAAAGCCCCAGGGCCCAAGACTCTAGATTCTGGCAAAGAGTCATAAAATCCCTCCCTAGTTGTTTGGAACAAGTAACGAGGCAAGTAATGGCTGACCCAACCTGTCCCTAGTCACAGACCTTTGTAATCAAACCCCCATCCCCTCATTCTGTAACTCATGGACCAGAGATGAGACTTAGCCTGCAATTTCCACTCTGTAACCCTGCCCGCACATTGCAAAACCAAAACCAAGCTCCCTATATAAACCCCAAGACTTCTGTGTTTGAATCCCAGATTTTCAGAGTGCAAACTCTCCTAGGTCTGTCAACGTAAATAAACATGAGTTCTCCAGCTCTGCTGAGTGGCGCTTGGTCTCTCTCAGAGCTCTAACACTGACTGTAACAGTGAGTTGTAACAGTGAGGTGTAACATTTTGCCATAACAATAGTAGTGCTATACTAGAAATAATAGTATTACAGAGGATGCAGAGAATAAATATTTACTATTAGTTGTCAGTGTTTCAGATAAACTATAATCTGTTAAATTGAAATCGTAGTAAAATCACTTTCCAGTGTTCTTATACATTCTCCTGCTTCTAAAGCCTAATTCAATGAGAGTTTTTTTATCTTTATAACGAGAATCTCATGCAGAGTATTTACAAAAGTACTTTTAAAAATCCTTACAACTTTATCAAAGAGCCCTTCCTATTTAAACAAACATAAGGATGCAATGGGAAATAGGAAATGAAGAGTCATAGCAAACTAAAAGCCTAAACTATTTCATTTCATTTCACAGTCTTTGAGCAGCTTCATTGTGGTATCATTAGTACAAGAAGTGACATTTATTTTATGTACACAATTTGATAAGTTTGGGCATATCCATTCATTAGTGAGCCTGTCAGTAATTAATATATGCATCACTTTTAGAAGTTTCTTGTGCCAAATAGTATGGTTTGTTTGGCTTTAGGTTTTTTGTTTATTTGTTTTGTTTTGTTTGTGTTTAAAACATTTGCTATGAGACCTGCTTTCTTAAAAACACTTGGAAATGCACACCATAACATTGTTACCAGGGGGCACAACTCCCCACCACAGAGCTATAAAACTTCCTCAGCTTGCTTCATTGAGACTGTGGATTGGAAGACAGCATTATTAAAATGACCACTACTCAAGTGACCTATTGACTTAATGCATCTCCAACAAAATGCCAGTTATGGTTTCACAAAAATAGAGAAAAAAACAATCCTACATTTCACATGGTACTAAATTTAGTAGTAGTCGACTAGAGATATTTTCAAGAATTATGCTAAAGATTCCTTATCTGAAACCATTTCAGAACAGAAACAGAAGCTGGCATTCTGAGCTCTTAGTTCCTAAGCAATATGTTGTCAGCGCCACTGGGCCAAAAGAAATTTCCTAGCATCCTGTTTATTAAGTAGTACAGACTAGTTTCGTAAATATGTCTTAACAACTTAGCATCTACTTGAACATGAATTGAAATTACAATAAATAACCAAAAGTATGTGCTACTGCCATGCATGTATCTGTTGAGTGTAGCACCACTTATTCTCAATACTTATCATCATCCCAGACACCACTAGCCTCCTGTCCTCTTCCACAGCGGCTGTTCCATTTTTGTTTCATTTTACCACAGAAACTGCCAAAAACTCAGCTTTTCATAGATGGGAACTAAAAATGTTACTTTTTATATTATGGATGTCCATAATTTTGGCTTGCCTGGGCTACATTATGGGAAGAACAATTGTCTAGGACCCTCTATAAAGTATACAGTGTTATTAATTCATATAAATAACAAAACTTCCTTTTTAAAAATATAGTTTGTAACATTTAAAAGGCAGCAAATGGCTTGGGGAATGTTGCTTGGAAAAGCCCAATTTATATCTGACAAATGCCAACTACTGCTGTTTATTTCAGAAATCCAAAATACTGAACAACATTCCAATTTTTCTGAGACTTTCCCAGAAACTACAGCGTATGGTTGAGCATGTTTAGAACTAAAAGTTCTAGTGACTATGTACGTGAAAGTCATTATAGTGGAGAAACTTGAATTTGGACTTTAAGGAGATCTCTACATGAGAAAGGCTTTCTAGAGAGAGAACCTGATGTGAGCAAAGGTGGAGAAATGAGACAGTATGGGGATTTCCACAGATAAATCATGAGTAGTCTTTTCTGACTGGAATAGAGACCTTCTAGCTCAGTCCTCCATTCTTGGCCAGCACAATGTTTTTTAATATTTGAATTAACTGTGGCCATTAAGAACTAGTAGATTTCCAAGCACAAGGCCTCAGAGGAGTTCGATCCTTGGCGCAAAAAAAAAAAAAAAAAAAAAAAAAAAAAAAAAAAAGAACTAGTAGATTTCATATGATAATGAGTTTCTAGGTTTTAAGAAAGCTGTCATATGGAACTATTGCCCACTTATTCCACATGGTATTTATCTTTGTTGCTGAGCAATGGCCCCTGAGATAGGCTGCTTTATTCCTTCAGGCTGCCCGCTTGGGCTTTGTAGATGCTTATTGGCGCCATCTTTAGACCACAGACCACGCGATGCGTAAAGGACAGTCAGTAAAGCCAGAATCAAGGTATAAGAGAGTGCCTAGATTTCAGCAGTCCTTATTTTGCTGCTTTTCCCCAGGAAGGCAGTAGGGGTTTTATGAGGAACAAAGCAAAGTTCTGGAATAGGAGTGTGTTCCTTAGTGGGAGAGTGGTGACAGAGAGAGGGAAAATACAGAAAAAATACAGTTCGTGATACTAGGTTCTATACAAGGGCATGTGGACAAACAGGTGAATAGAGCTGAATCCAGCCTGCTCCACACTGAGCATTCTGTAGGGCTATGACCATATCAATGGAATTTGGATGATTAGTTTAATAAAAGGTACTTATATTTGAAAAGGACAAATATTGTGGGTCAATAACTAAATAGTGTTATGAGAAAAATTTTCATAGAGAATGCTATTTTAATCTACATAAAGTGCTGTGTGAGCTTTTTCAGGTGCAATAGTTTAGGAAAAAAAATAACTTTCAACTGAACTATGTTGTATAAAAGAATGTGTGAGGCTCAATAAAAGTAAGCAAAATGTTTCATATAAGAATAAAGTGGTAAGATAATTATGAGCTTGTTTCTGAAGGAAGGAAAGTATTCTTTTAATTTAATACAAAAAGTGGGAAAGTAACTGCCAGTTCTTAACAGAGTAAGTTGCCTAAAGACTGAATTCTGCCTGTCTATGAAATATCTACTTAAAGGAATTAAAAATTGATCACAGAACTAATGTTCATTAATATAAAAACATAATTTTATATGATCCTAGACTTTATGAATAATGAATCATTAAACAAATTTTAATTTAAAGTAAATTTTATTCATAGGAATCAATGTGATTTATATGATACCTTACTCATAAATAAAAGCCTTACTTTTTCTACTGAATAAAATGTGAATCATTATATTTTATGTGGATTTCTTCCCATTAAAATAGTTTCATTTTCCTAATAATCCTTGGAATTCTTGACATCGTGTTGTTTTTAATGTCTTACAATTTAGCAGAAATAAAGCTGATATTTTCATCATGAAATAAAGGATTTTATTTAAGAACAGATCAGAGAGAAATCTTTCTTCATTCCTCTTAAAGTGGATTCTGTACTCTAGTAATATTTTCTTCTATAAAGGTACTTTCATAATTCTATATAATTTTGAAATATATACCTTTTGATCAATTTGTACTCTTCAAATATGAGTACTTTTTATTAAACTAATCATTTATTAACATATTTTTGTAATTAGGTGCAAAAAATTTCTTAATCATTTGTTTTTTGAAGTTCTTCTAATCAAAACATGATAAAAAAGTGATATGAGAAAAATATTTATACCTTAATACTTCAAGATTATTTAAATACTGTTTTCTCAAGTTTTAAGTGAGAATTTTCTGAAATATTTTGTGCTCTAATTGCACAACACATCATGACCTATTTGGCCACAGATCATAGTGGAGACTAAATCCGCATCTGTACAAATGCCAAACACAATTCTTGTCGGAAAACATATGATTATTTTTAAAAGACAAAATTATTACTAGTACGTGTTATTTTATATTTATTAAAGTTTATTTTTATAATCAAAAATTTTAGGGGCTGGGGATTTAGCTCAGTGATTAGAGTGCTTGCCTTGTAAGCACAAGGGCCTGAGTTCGATCCCCGGCACCACACACACAAAAAAAAAATTAATACGGTATAACTGTCATAATGACAAGAAATCAGTAATCTACTTTCCTATACCAAATAGATTGTGCAGATAAAATTGTGAACTCTCCAGCAATAATCAGTAATACTTGTGTCTGTTTGTTTGTATGCATGTATGTGTGTGTTTCATTGTCCCACTGAAAACTGTAAAAATTATATATGTACTAAGATGAAAAATTGCTCCGTGATACCAAAATCTTAGCACTGTAATAAACACTAAAATAAAATATGTAGAGGAAAAATAATAAAATATGAATAACCATACAGATTGGAAAGATATGTGCAAAAATCCTAACACACATTTTTCTGAAGAACTCAGGCCAAAGAGTTATCACCTACAATATGAGAAGTTCGTATTTACTGAACAGCCCCAAAATTATGATGGTGATTAATATTATAATTCATATATTTATATCTATATATAAATTCATAAATCCACAGTGGCCAAATAGCGTAACAGTAGATTTCATAAGGAATTCAATAGTTCTATACCAAATTGGTCATTCATTATCATTTTAAGTATTTATTGTAGAGAAGTGAAAGCATGTATTTACACAAAGACATGAACATAATGGTTTCCTAGCAGCTTTGTTTGAAATAGATGAAAACTGGCAACAATCAAATTGCCATCAGTAGGTGAATGAATAAGCAATTTATAGTGTATCAATACTATTGATTATTATTGAGCCATGAAAAGTCTTGGACTATTGATACATGCAACAACACGAATAAACCTCAAAACGATTGCACTTGGGAAAAGAATCAGATCATATACAGTGAATCTATACATGCACCATACACACTACACCTAAATCCATACAGTACACATAAAATTCCAGAAAAAATGAAAACTATAGTGAAAGAAAGCAATTTAACTTGCCAGTAGGCTTCAGGTGATAAGAGTCCAATAACGGGCACTTGAAAACTTTCGAAGGTAATTTGTGGTCTTTATTTTGACTTGGTGATTGTTTCAGAAGTTTGTAACTATTTCACAAATTATCTAATTGTACAATTTAAGTATGTGTAGATATTATATGTTAATTACATATTGAGAAGAGCATTTTTAAGTGCTGTAAATTTATAAGGTGATAGAAATGAAGACATGAAAGTTTCATGCATACATTATACTTCAGGGAAACATATTGAATAGTCTGTTGTAGTCTGTAATAATTAATGCTGTTAAAGTATGCATAATGCTGAAAGATATGTCTTTGTGATTATTGGCTCATTTTCTTTGGATATTAAGTATTTCATAGTTAAATGAAAATGGAGAATTAGGCATCATTGTGAAAATGCAACTCCAGTTTATATATTTATTCATCTATCTATTTATTCATTTAATTAAATGGAGTGAGAGTTTGAAAAAAGGAGTTCATTTTGGCCCTTACATTCCTTAAATCAAGAAGTGTGGCTTAGGACTTACAAATTCAAGTAAAGGAGCCACCAGGCTATTTCACATTCAGCCTTTGAGTGACCACCAGTCCTGAAGTTTTCTGAGCTGAATCTGCAAACTTTATAGAGTATAAAACAGTTATCCTTGCTATGTTCTATCTAAATCCCTGGTTCACAAAATATGTGAGCACAATAGGCTGTTGCTTTAAGCCACTGAATTACAGGATAGTTTGTATTCAAAACAGTAACTCTTCATTGATGGAGTGGCGATTTTAATGTCAATATTTAAAAATAGGTTTTCTTTTCTAGATGCACAATGTTAAAATATGATGGGCTGTGGAGATGAGAAGGAGATTTAGGAATGGGGGAGGGAGACAAGGAGGAGAGTAGAAGGGAAATTTAAAAGGATCAAGACGCAATATGTATATATACCAGTTCCCCAAAATTAATATATTTATTGTGTGTCACAAGCATATACTGATAAAAAATAAATGAATTGCTAAAAATATTCAAGATTTACATTTAAATATAGACAGAAGTCCCTGGAGTCCCAGATGTTCGTGATTCTCCAAGCATGTGGACAAGCCTGAATTAGAAATGGTAGGAATTATTTTCCTAAAAGCTGGCAGCAGTTCCACCATGCGAGAACAGCTGTGGCTTTAAAGCGTTAGGGTTTCATGTATTTAGTAGCAAAACTAATATGGGTTTATTAAAAATACATTACTGCTTTGTTTATTCTATCCAATGACAGGTGCAGACAAATATATCTTTATTTAGAATTCAGTATTTAAAATGATATTGAACATGCTGTCTTGAACTGTTTTAGACAAATGTGCTGCTCAATCATGCACAATGGATAACACAATTAAAATAGAGATTTTCAGGATGTATTTAAGGCTAAATAAACTTTCCAAAAATGTTTTCTTTCTTACCCTCCTGAAATTAAGTGTGACCTCAGTGACATTTATTTCCAGAAAGTTGAAACAAAGAATATCCTGGGGAGATCAACTTGTTGAATTTACTTCTGTCCAGGAATTAGGGTGGAATGATCGTGGCAAAGGTGAAAATTGATTATACTGGTTGAGAATCACTTATCAATATGATTTGGATGCTAAATGTTTTGATTTCATATTTTTTTTAAATTTTGAATTGTTTGCATATACATAATGAAATGTCTTGAGGATAGAACCCATCTCTACACACAAATTCATTTGTCTTTCATATGCACCTTATATAGAGCGCCGGAAGGTAACTATGTATAATATTGTTAAATTGTGTTTTATTTGAACTCTCACATGAGATCCAGTACAGAATTTTCCATGTGTAGCATCATTTTGGTGTTCAAAAACTTTTCAGATGTTGGAGCATGTTAGATTTCAGAGCATTTTAGGTTTTGGATTTTCAAGTTACGATGTTCACCCTATGTTACAGAATTGAATACTTTTGACAACATATAAGTTTATCAGGCAGCATTTGCTTTAAGCTTTTATCACTAATATAACAACACATAAGTAAATCAGACAATTCTTGTAAAAATAAAAGCATAGCATATAACTAACTCATTTATTGCTTTTAAAGGCCAAAATATAATAGTGTCTTCTGTACCTTCTGTTTATACAGCCACTACAGAAATATTCCTGTATTGTTTGCTATTGTTTCATTTCTTTTAAGGTTTGATTACTTATTTAATTCACAAGAATTGATCCCAAATATTTTTGACTCTTCAGCAAAATTCAAATTCAACTTTGGCATATAAGGCTTTAAAATAATTATTGAAAATAATGTGAGAAACATCATCTTTGTAAAAAACAATTCAAATTTGCCAGACATGGTTGTGCAACATCTGTAATCCCTGCTCTGGGAATCAAAGCAGGAGGATCCTAGATTCGAGCCCAGCCTGGGAAATTTGCAATTTAGCAACACCTGCCTCAAAATTAAAATTAAAAAACAAAAAGTAAAGGACTGGAGATATAGACTCAGTTCAAAAGCCTTAATTAGTTCAGTCCCCAGTACAGCAATATAAATAAATAGATATTTTTAAAAATTCAAATCTATCTTATGATTAACAAGAAAGTTATATCACGGCGTCCCCAGGAAATAGATTTTAAGAATAAAGGAAGGCATATTGTACTTTTAACCTAACTAGCCATTTTAACGTACACTAAAATAGTTCTCATAGTCTTTGTATTTCAGTTTACATTTCCATGTTGTAAAAACCTTAAAATACTAATATAATGATCAAGTAGCAATGATCTTCGGTACTTCCTTTGCTGCACTTTTATTTCAATGATGATATCTGACAGATCTATAAATCACACCTAGTATGACACATGCCTTAGCCTTGCAGGAAGAAAATCAGGACTGCTAAACTAGTATTAACATTGAGAGTAGAGCAGGCCTGAACCTCAATACTGATGATAAAAAATTTTTATCAACGTCATTGGCTTAATGTGCTAGTTATCTTACCACTGATTTGAATTCTACTAAGTAGATAATTTATAGTACTCATATGTCTGAAAAAGCTCAAAGGATTGTTTCAAAGATTCGTGAGATATACTGTGTATTAGAAATTTTAGAGGGGTTATGCTGTGAATTCAATATAAAATAATATAGAAAAAGAAGTGTTTGGGATGATTATGACAAGGCTGATAATAGATTTTATTTTTCTTTTCAATCAAAATCACAAGAGAATTTCTGAAAGGAGATTTTTTTCTTGTATTACTTCACGGAAAGCAATACAGAAAAAGTAGCTTAATAATACCCTTCAACTGAGGTTTATTTGATGTTTCAACCCCTGAAACTCCTTGAGAATTAAACTTATAGTAGTGTCCTGCTATTTAATGGTATTGTCCTTTTTTTTTTTATTCGTCTGTTTTTAAGTAAGTTTCTAGAGTAGCATTCAAAGCCAACTGAACAGGGAGAAGAAAGTTTACAGGAAAAATTTTTTATAGAAAAAAGGAAATAAACACTTCGTTGATAGCAGTAATAGAGGGAAGAGGTTGAAACAACTAGTCAAACAGGACTAAGGAAAGGAGAAACAAGCAGCTGGTAGTTGAAGAAACAGACAGCGATTTTGAGAAATAGTAATATCATTATAGTGACTCAAAGTTTTACTCTAAATTTTTTAAAACAAATTTAGTAGTAGCATGTTAAGTTTTAAAATAAGAAGAAGAGGGGGCTGGGGATTTAGCTCAGTGATTAGAGTGCTTGCCTTGTAAGCACAAGGGCCT
>PVJO010031150.1:0-14647 GCA_004026905.1 Hystrix cristata
ACTCAGATTAGTCAGCTTTCCTGTTGCTAGATGAAATACCTGGTACCTGCAACTGGGAGGAGGAGAAATTTATTCAGCTCATGGTTTCAGAGCTCTCATTCAATGGTTAGCAGGCTCCAAGGCAAAACATCACGGTGGAAGGGAATAGCAGAGCAAAGCTTCTTAGTTCATGGCCACTAGGAAAAGGCACCAGAGAGGAAAGGTTCAGGGACCAGGTAGAAGTGCGAGGGTAAGTCCTGCATTATCCACTCAGACACACCCACAGTCATGCTTTTCTGATCGGGTAGGCATCTCTCAAAGCTAATCAAGTTGATAATCTAGCATGACTGTCACAACATTTGTGTCTTATTTTGAGAAGTGTCTTTACGAGTTCTTTGCCTATTTTAATGGGATTATTTGTTTTCATCCTGTTATAATTTATATCTACATGTCCTCATGAGCCTCATGCATGCATAGATGGGGCATTTGGAAGGGTGATTGAAATATGGCGGCACAATTGCTAAATCTGATGATAGGAGGTGGGACTGGATGGAAGAGGCTGGTCACTGGGGGCATGACATTATAGCATATACCTTCTCCTCTGGTTCCTCCATTTGGTCTGTGCTTCCTGATGGCCAGGAGATGAGAAGCTTTCTTCCTCCTGGACCTTTATACCATGACTTCCTGACTTAGAAATTGTCAACTATGGACTAAAAACAAGAATCGAAAAAAACTTCTCCTTTAAGATGTGAATGTCAGGTAATGTGTCCCACCTACAAGAAAGTAAGACACCTGTTATTGAATTTTTGTGTTCCTTATGCATTTGAAATATGAGACTTTATTCAGATATATAAGGTGTGATTAACAAATATGGTGAAGGTTTCGAATTTTTTAAAAATTATTGCAGCAAAAGACCCATTGCTATTAACCTTCGAAGAACTCCCTTTTGCTTTTGGCATACTTATCCTATCATTCTTGCCATTTTATGACACAGCTCTGAAAGTACTCTTCCATAAGTGTCTTTAATTGGGCTGCCATGGCTGTCTTGAGATCATAAACCAATTCAAAACACTTCCCTTTTGAGGTGAATGTAACACTGGGGAAAAGCCAAAAGACATTCAGTTCCAAATTCAGTGAATAGTGTGGATGAGGATACACTGTAATGTTCTTAGGAACCTGCCATTCCATTTGGGTGGCACTAGGCAATAAAAGTCACTAATTTTCAGCCATACCACACAAAGACATTTTAAAAAAGAGAACTTCTAGAGCTGCTGCAGCAAGTGGCAGGAAAAAAGGGACAAGTATGTTCAAAGCAAGGGAGACTTTTTGGGGGCAGGATTAATGGTGATGTGTCTTTTACTGCAATATTTTTTTGTTAGTACATGTTTGCAATATACGCATTTTATAGTGATGTTGGGGAGTTGGTACATGTACATAATATAACTTGCTTCTTTTTTTAAATCCCCCTTCCCATGTTTCTCCTCCCTCCCTACTCCTCTAATTCTTCTTTCCCCGTTTTCATTATTGTTGATATTATTAATCTTAGCTCATGCTTATGCCATTTAGTGTTTAGATTATTGAGATTATTAGCTTCCTGTACATGCCATAACTTTTTTCTACTTAATTCTCCTGCTTCCACTTACCCCTCACCCTTGGTCTTCTGGAATCCTTCCCATTTTCAATAGATCCATCCCCTTGTCTCCTATCCAACCTCTGTTGATGTCTTTGTAATTTTCCCTACTCAAATGAGAGATACCATATGATGTTTAAGTCTGTGTGTCCAGTTTATTTTCACTCAAGGTTATATTTTTCAGGTGCATCCATCCTTTCTACAAAAGTCACAAAGTTTTCCTTCTTTTTAGCCAAGTCGTATTCCATTATATGTAAATACATTTTTTAATTCAATCATCTATTGATTTATATACAGGCTGCTTGCAGGATTTAGCTATTATGAATTGTGCTGCTATAAAATGTTGGTAAGCACGTACCACTCTAGAAATGTCATAAGCTTTTTGAGGAAGATACCTAGAAGGAGGGTAATTGGTTCATATGGAATTTCTAATTTCAGTTCTGGAGAAATCTACTTACTGATTTCCATAATGACTGTACTAGTTTTCATTCACACTAAAAATGTAGGAGGGTTTCTTTTTCACCATAGTTTCACCAGCATTTGTGATTTCTTGATGATTACCATTCTTTCTGGAGTAAGATGGGATCTTAGCATTGTTTTAATCTGCATTTCTCTAAAGGCCAGAGATGTTGAGCATTCTTTTCATATATTTGGTGTACATTGGTACTTCTTCCTCTGTGAAGTGTCCGTTCATTTCATTTGCCCATTTCTTGACTGCTGTCTGCTGAATAGTTGGCAAAATTGCTTTTTTGTATTTTGTAGGTTGTTCATTCTACTAATTCATTCAATTCATTCACTTCATATAGAGAAGCTTTTCGATTTGATGTAATTCCATTTGATGATTCTTGCTGTTATATCATGGGCAATTTCAGTTCTGTTTAGAAAATATTTTACTACATTTATGGCTTCAAGTGTTTTACCCATTTTATTTTCCAACAGACTCAATGTTTCTGTCATAATGTTTAGATTTTTTGATCCATTTTTATTTTCATTTACTACACAGGGAGAGATATGGCCCCAGTCTCAATCTTCTGCAAACAGTTATTCACTTTTCTTAGCACCACTTATCGACTAGGCTACCTTACTGCCAACATGTTTTTGGACCCTTTGTCAGAGATCAAATTGCTGAATATGTTGGGATAGTTCTGTAACCTCTATTCTGTTCCACTGATCCACATATCTATTTTTGTGCCAGTACCATGCTCTTTTTATCACTATTGCTTTGTAGTATAACTTGAAGCCAGATACTATAATGCCTCCTGCTTTGCCGTTGTTGACTAAAATTGCTTTTGCAATTCTGAGTCTCTGCTGGTTTTATATGAATTTTAGAATTATTTCCCTAGATCTGTAGAGCATGCTGTGTGTATTTTTACTGGGCCCGCATTGAATTCTTGTAACATTTTGGGGAGATTGGCCATTTTGAAAATATTTGTTCTGCCTATCAAGGAGCAGAACATCCCATTTTGTGATGTCTTCTTCAGTCTTCTTTGTCAGAGTAGTGTAGTATTCTTTGTAGACATCCTTTACTTTCTTGGTTAGATTTATTCTTTGGTATTTCATTTTTCTTGAAACTACTGTGAATTGTATTGTGTTCATAATTTCTTTCTTATTGAGTTAACTCTTGGTGAATACAAATACTAATGATTCTGAGCATTAATCTTGCACCCTGCTATATTGCTTAAATTGGTTATTAATTCTAAGTGTTTTTAGTGGAATTTTTGGGTTTTCTATGTAGAATATCATGTCACCTGCTAATAATGATAATTTGAGTTGTTGCTTTTCTATATGTATCCTTTTTATTACTTTCTCTTGCTTTATTGTTCTGACTAATACTTTAAACAGTATGTTGAATAGAAGTTGTGATAGTGGGAATCTTTCTCTTGTTTCTGATTTTAGGAGGAATGCATTAAATTTTTCTCTATTTCATATAATATTGACTGTTGGTTTGTCGTAAATAGCTTTTATCAAATTCAGGTGTGATCTTTCTTTTTTTTTCCCCCCCTAGTGCTGGGAATCGAACTCAGGGCCTTGTGTTTGCAAGGCAAGCACTCTAATCACTGAGCTCAATCCCCAGCCAGGTGTGATCTTTCTATACCTGTTTTCTTTAGTTTGTTTTTCTTTGTTTTTGTTTTTTATGAAGGGGTACTGAATTTATTGAAAGTCTTCTGTATCTACAGACATGATCATGTGGTTTTTGACCCTACTTCTGTTTATATGATGTGTTACATTCAGTGATTTAGACATGTTGAACCACCTTTGTATCTCTTGGGTATAATGTATGATCTTTTTAATGATGAGGTACATTATTCATCAATATCTTGCTGAGGTTTTTTAGTCTCTCTGTTCATTGAAAAGACTGGCCTACAGATTTCTTATTTGATTGAGTCTTTACCTGGTTTTGGAATCAAGATGTTATTGGCTTCTATAAATGAAGTTGGGACCACTCCATCCTTTTCAATGTCTTTGAAGAGCTTGAGTAGTATTGGTAATATAATATACTTAGAAGTTTTATAGAATTCAAGTGTGAATTCGTCAGGTTTTGGGCTTTTTAAAGTTCGTAGATTCTTTATTTCTGTGTCAATTTCATTGCTAGTTATTGGGTTTTTCAGCAGAGTTTTTGTTTTGGGGGGCTAGCTTTGGTAATTTGTATAAGTCTAGGAATCTGTCATTTGCTTCAAAATTAGCCAATACATTGGAATACATTTTTCAAAGTAGCTACTATCTTCTGGATTTCGATGGTGTCTGTTATGGTTTTGCTTTGTTCATGTCTAATTGCTTTTCATGAGATCATTTTCTCTCTTTCTCTTTCTAAGTCTGGCTAAAGGCTTATGTATTTTGTTTATTTTGTCAAAGAACCAGCTCTTTGATCCATTGTTTTTTGTTTTTTGGGTTTTTTTCTTGTTTTGTTTTGTTTTGTTTTTGTCTCCAAGTCATTGATTTCCTCTCTGGTCTTCATAATCTCTCACCTTAATTTCAGTTTGGGCCTGGATTGTTGCTGTTTCTCAAGTATTTTAAGATTATTCATAAAGTGATTTATTTGCACTTTCTTTGTTTTCCTATTGTTAACACTGACTGTGATAAACTTTTGTTTTGGGACTGCTTTCATAGTGTCCCAGATGTTTTGGTGAGTTTTACCAGCATTGTAATTCACTTACAGAAATAATTTCTACTGTGATTAATTTCTACTGTGATTTATTTTGTGACCCATTGTTTGTTTAGGAGTGTGCTATTAATTTTCCAGGTTCATCTAACTTTTCTGTGATTTCTTCTGTTGATTTCTATTTTCATTGCTCAATGGTCTTATAGTATACAAGGAATAATTTCAATTCTTTTATATTTACTTCAGCAGGCTTGTGGACTACTATGTGATCTATCTTCAAAAAAGCACTGTGTGCTGCAGAAAAGAATGCATACTCTGTTATAGTGGGGTGGAATACTCTCTAGATGTCAGTTAAATTCATGTGTTCAAGGATGTGTTTCAGCTCTGGTATTTCTTTATTGACTTTTTTGTTTATTTGTTTGTTTCTTTGTTTAGTTGATCTGTCTCTTTGCAAAAATGGCACGTTAAGAGACCCTACTATGTGTTAGCATTTATTTGATCTTTTATATTCAACAATACTTGTTTGATAAGTATTATTTGCATAAATATGTGTTATGTTATCTCTGCTTGTTGGATTGTTCCCTTAAGTAGAGGGTAGCAACCTTCTTTGTTTTTAAAAGTTTCAGCCTGAAGTTTACCATGTCTGAGATTAAAATCATGATCCCTGCTTGTTTGGGGGGTTCTAGTGCATGAAATATTTTCTACTGTTCTTTAATTCTTAGTGTCTGAGTATCTTTTTGGATTATGTGAGTTTCTGGAATGTGAGTTGGAGTGTGGGTTTTTTTTTTTTTTTTGGTTTTTTTTTTTTTTTTTGCTTTTTTCAGCCCGCCAATCTGTGGTTTTATAATTGAGGAATTGAGTATATTAACATGGAGAGATAGTATTGAGATGTGTTGAATATTATCATTGCATTTTTTTTCTTTGCTGTCGACTCCTTTGTTTTTCTTTTCTTATTATTTTTGCTGATGCTTGTCTATTGACTTTACTTGGTGTTTTCTTTTCATCTGGGTTTTTACCTGTATTAATTTCATTGTTTCTGTTGAAGATATTGTTATTTTCCACAGTGCTAGATTTGTAGTCATAAAACTCTTGAGCTGGTCTTTTTCATTAACTGTCTTCCCTTCTCCAGCTATTTTGAAAGAAAGCTTTGCTGAGTAGATTAGTCTAGGTTTGAAGTTATTTTTTCTCAGGGCATAAAATACTTCACTCCAAACTGTTATGGTCCTTAAGGTTTATGTTGAGAGGTCTGCTGTAATTCAGATGGATTTAACTTTATTTGTCATTTTTTTTCCTGACTGCTTTAAAATCATGTGTTTTGTTGAATATATGCCTATTTCATAAGGCTATGCCTTTATGAGCCTCTTATTTCATCATAGTTGTTTGGTTTTCTGTAAGCCTTACTTCCTTGTATGTGAAACTCTTTTCTCATATTTGGAAAACTTTCAGCTATAGTTTTTCTAAACATATTACTACTTCATTCTGTGCTGTCTTATGGCTTTTCTCTTTAATTAGCCTCAGGTTGGTCTTCTTAGTGTTGTCTTGTTCTCTTATTCTTTCAGGGTTTTTTTTTTTTTTTTTAGTTCTTTTTGATAGTTTACTGTTTTGTCCTCAATTTTAGGCTCTTGGCACTGGTCATTTCTGCAATTTATGAATTCTATACAATTTTTATTTCAAGTATTTCTTCCTGACATCATTTCAAGGATTCTATATCCTTGTCGAATCTATCATTCATATTGTAAACTGTTTTGGTGAGGTCGTCTAATTTTTTTACTAATTGTCCCCCAATTTATCTGCACCATATTGAGTGATAACACCTTGAATGTTTTATTTATTTCAACTTCAAGTTCATTTAGTTTCATCATCCCTTCTCTAAACTTTTTGTAGATTTTCACTACCTGACAATTTCTTTCCTCTCCATTTGTGCCCCCACACTGTATTACAGGAGAGTTGGGAGACCTTGAGGGTCTTCTGTTTTGCCTTGCTTCTCCATGATCCTGTGTGTATATGTATCTATTTTTTTTTTATTGATTCAGATTTCCTGAACTCCAGATATTGACATAAACAGAAACATATTCATTATCTATTATTGTGTTATCTTGGTTATAGAGGTAAATTCCATGGCATCAATGGCATCAAATGGCAATTGTGTATTGCCAAATCCTAGGAGCCAGTCCTGGACATCCCATAAATAGAACTGAGAAGACTGTGATTTTAGTTCAGATGGACCACCTCTTCATTAACCTATATTTCAGACCACTAGGTTGTGCTAATTGTAGGTAACTGTGCCGTAGGTCAAAGATATCAATAGATTATTTTCTTCTTCAGGACTGTACCCTCTGACAATTCCATCCTCCAATCCTGACTTCTTGCAACAGATTACAGACCCTGTAAACTTCCTTGTCTGATCCTGGGTCTCCCAAGTGATCCCAGGAGATCCATACTTAGCTCTCCCCCCCACCAAGTGTATGACCCATTGATTATCTCACCCAGTCTCTGAAGTAGCGTAACACTTCTGTTCTAAAGTGATAATCTCCTCCTGGGTGTTGAATTCTTCTTCAGTCAGGTGGGTGAGTAACTCGTCACCTCTGTTGTTCTTTGCCAAGGAGATCCCAGCAGCAGAGGATGGTGTGCACTTCTCTCCATATCAGGATTCCTCCTTGGGCTCAGCATGTGGTGTGCCCCAGGAAAGGACATGTGGCATGGGCCCCAAGGTGTGACCAGGTGGGCGGAGAGATTGGTCAGCAGGTTGTGGGCTTTCTCCCAGGCAAGTCACTCAGCATGGGCCCCAATGTGTGGCCAGAGGTGAGCAGAAAGTTCATCCATCAGTCATGGGCTTTCTTCATGGATTGCTCACATGACACAGGCCCCAGTGCACAGCATACACCCTAATTTTTGATACCATAATTTTTGAAAATTTAAACATTCACTAAATTTTTTGTCACACTTCATATAATTTTTACATTTTTCTCGATCTATAGATTGTCTTTTCACTTTTAATTGTTTTCTTTCCTGTGTAGAAGGTTTGATGCAATATCATTTAATTTTTCATTTACTGCCTGTGCTTGTGGGGTCCTTTCCACAAATTTATTGTCCAAACCAATGAGCGTGATCAGAAAGGTATCATATTGCTGAGAAGTTAAGTATGATAAAGACTGTAAATATCTATTAATACTAGTGACACAAAAAGACCAGTGACCATATTTAGAAAAGGTTGACTGTCATGATGGAGACAGAAATAAAATTAAATTCAACTGAGCAGAAAGCAGCACTTCAGCTGTTAATTGGTGGAGACAGAGTGGTAGCTGAAGGGAGATAATTAAGGAATATTGTTTGTGTTTCTATAGGCAAAATTTCTCATTCTGGCTGGGAATTGCCTGAGAGTGCTTTGCATATTTTAACTATCTGACGTGTGCTTTTGTAGTTTCCTACTCACACAATCTGTCTTCATGAGTCTGTATGCTACAGATTTTTTGCTGGAAAAAAAATCTCTCATTAAGTTTTTACAAAATTTGTTTTTCACAAGTACTTCTGCATTTAACTGCCTTTTCCACTTGAAATATCTTGCACATTATTAGAAAAGTGGTAAGTCTTGGATTTTCCTGAGCACTATTGTAAAGATTATAGTTTGTATACTGTGTCCCCCAGAAAATCATGCGATTTCTACATTTTGTGAGGCATGAAAGGTGTAATGACATAGGGGATATCTTTGATTGTTCGCATATCTATCATTCTCGCTCATAAATGAATCACTGCGTTAACCTGTAATTTTGTTTTCAAGAAAGAAAGAATAAGCTGGACATGATGACACATGTCTGTAATTTCAGCACAGGGAGGTTTGCGCAAGAGGATCATACATTTGAGGCCAACCAACACTACTACATAGTCAGATCTTAGTTCAAAACTACCAAAAAAAAAAAAAATGACAGACACAAATAAAGAGAATAATGCAGACAATGAAAATTCAAACGTGCACGAGAGTATATTCTGAATTTGTATAAAGAACAAAGTTGTCGCAACTTTGCATCACGTATAATGGAAATGTTGAACTTCAAAACACATTTTACCTGGTCAACAACTTTTATAATACTTTGATGAATAATTGTATTGGATATAGTAGTGAGATCTTATAAGTTAGGGATGGTGAAACTTTTAGAGACCAAGTGCCCAAACTTCAACTCAAAACCCTCTTATTTATTGCAGAGTACTAACATTGCAATTAAAGCATGAATACTGAGGTTTTAGTTTTGAAAAAACAACCGATACATTAGCATCTTTTCCCTTAAAAGAAAAACACAGTAAAAGAGCTTTCAATGATACAAACACCTTTTTATTAAAAGGAAAAATTTTCATTTGGCATTCTTTTGCACAATTAATGTGATCTTTGCTCTTGGATGCATGCTGAGAGTTTGTCAAATCTTGGTTCATACTTGATTAGTTTGAAAACAGTACATACAGCACTTGGTCATCTGTTACTCTGTTTCTTGTATCAGATTTGATATAATCCAATGCTGAAAACAGCTGCTCATAAGCACAAGATGATCCAAATAAAGTAAGAAAAGCAATTCCAAGTGCTTTCAGTTGTTTAGCAGGGAATTCCACACTTTAAGGATTTCATTTTCAGAACTACCAACCGTGCTGTCTTTTGTCACCTCTTCACACTCTATTTAATCTATCTTCTTAAGCATTGCACACAAGTTACATGATTTATTTTTCCACATGGAGCTTTCTCATAATTCCAATAGCTCCATTTCCAGATTTCCAAAATCTAACCAGTGTAAGCAGGAAAGATCAAGTTCTTCAAATTTGGCTTTATCTGGAGAAGTAAAAAAACACAGAGTTGTCTCCAAGTTATGGAACTATAAAAATCTATTACTAAAGTTTTCCTTTCCAGCTGCTACAATGATAGAAAATTCCTTATAGATTTCCTGATGGCTCGTAGGATTGTCTGCAAATGTAGAATTTTTGAAATGCATTTTTAGATTTGGAAAATATTCTGACTGCCCACTTTCAAGGACTCTTTCAAAAACCTGCAGTTTTGTCTCAAATGTTTTACTATCACGAAACATCCTTTCTGCTATTTTCCCTACAACTTGTAGCTTTTTGTTGAGCACATTGAAGTGTACTGAACAAAAAACTAGTGTAAAATCTGCAAAAAAATAAACCATGAGGCTGATAAGCCAAGCTGTGTCAGTGATCTGTAGATGTTCCTGTCCTTTTTCGTTCATAAACAGCCTAATTTCATCCAAGCAGCCTACAAATCTCTCCAGGACTCATTCTCTGCTTGGCCACCAGACATTATTATAATTAAGTAAAGCATTGTAATGTGCCTGGACCTCATCCAGAAGCGGTTTAAACTGTCAAAAATTAACAACATGGTCCATGATATAATTCACCATTTTTTGTGACATCTTTGAAGACATTGTCTGATTTTTTTACTGCTCTCCCTGGCACAAAGAGCTCTTGATGTATAATACAATGAAACTGAATGACTGAATATTTTGCTTCTTTAACAAAGAACTGTATGAAACCAGATGTTGCCCCCACCATGCAAGATGCCCCATTCTGGTAATTGAAACCACTTTTTCTGTTCTTCATCTATCCCTTGTGTTCTTCCAGGCAAAGATACCAATTTCACCAGCTCTCCTCCACCAACATTATAATGTAAAATGACTGCTACACTTGCATGATTATTTATATCTGTGCTTTCACCCAAGCACATGGAGTAACAGGTTGCCTTTTGTAAGTCAGTGCTGAGCTGCTGACAAACATTATTTGTCATGTGCAGGGCCTGATCTTTAACAGTATTTTTGCTAAGTGGCATCTCAGAGATGCATTGGATGATTTTATACTTCTTTGGGAAATGATTTAAAAGGGAATTGCTAATGGAAAACTTGGGTATTTTATAAAATCCTCATCAGAGAGGGGCTTATCATGTTTTGCTCTGCGCAGTGAAATTTGAAAGATGGAAGCTTTCAAATGGTTTGTTTTAGAAAGATAGCTGCAAAACCTAAGATGCTGGAAATATTTCCTTAATTTCCCTTCAAGAAACCCTTTCCTTTCAGTTTTTTTGTTCAGCAACACTTTTGTGGTTGGTGTTAAAGTGACGCCTGACACTTGATGCGCAATACACAAAACTTTCACTACAGAGAATACATAATACTTCCTCACTGTTTTCAATTACTCCAAATGACTCTGTCAGAACTCTTGGAAAAATCTTCCACTATTTGTTTTCAGATTTGCTTCTTTGTTGTAGTCATTTTTTGGTGTTCAAAACTTAGAGTCTATAAAAACACAAAATTAAAAAAATGAAGCACCCAATGCAAAATTTTCTCTATACAAATAATAGCTAATGTTACTACTTAACAATAAAGAAGTTGATACTCCCTGAATCAACAATCTATGGCAGTGATTCTCGCTGGAGTCCCTCTTGGATTTGGTAACCATCAGCACAAGGGACCGATGTTCCACTGACCACCAGCTTTTGACCTGCTCTGAAAAAGTCATCTGAGTGCATTTCCTAACTTATGGGGGCTTCTGCTAAAATCACAGGCAGTTCAAACACATACACACACACACACACACACACACACACACACACACACACACACACACACATTTTATATCCTTGGCAGCACACTCAGTGGCCATGGGAAAGCTTGGATGAGTCGTAGCTTGTGACGTCATTGTCTGGCTCCGCTACTCCCTTCTAAGCATGTGTATATCCAATATGTGCACTGCTATCCAATGCCCGGCTTCTTGGGTATCTTGGCTCATGTGCAGACAGAGAGGGCTCTGTGTTCCCATCATAGCACAAGTACCATAGGTTCACCACCGCTTTTATAAGTCAAGAAGCATAGTTCCACTTAAAATTGGTATCATTATTACTCTAAAAAACCATATGCTTTTAATCATATACTTTGTACTTAAGGGATTTATGGGACTCAATAGCAACATAGAATGAAAAAATACCATCAAAAGATCTCACAAGTTGAGATATACTTTTATATCACTTGTATATTATAGTTTGAAAGATTTCAATGTGTTAGAACTGAAAACAAAGTTCATATTAAAATAGCTAATTCTTTAAAAACTGAAATAGTGATATCTCAAAGTCAAAGAATAAATTTGCAAACCAAAAAGAGAAAGTTAAGAGAGCTTTATTGGAAATACAAAATGTCTAGTGATAGATATCTATCATGAGCTGATTCTGAACAGAATTCCAAACTGTGTTTCTTGTTCTGTTCTTATGTTAATAAGCAGAGTGAAAGAAAGAGTTTGTTTGAAGGAAAATGAATTCAAAAGAAATTGGTTATCTTGCATTTCCAATATTTCTTGACTTCCAGCTGAAGTCCAGTAGAGGTACAGAGGAACTGTGAGAGCTGTTAACTACCTTAGTGAGGTCTGGGTGAGTGTTCTTCCTGGGAGAGTCCATATCTCTCTATTCTTTTTTTTTTTTTTTAATAAAAGAAGACAATTTATTTGAATATGGGAAAGGGGGAAAAGAGAGATGACAGACAGTTACTCAGAACCAGTAGAGAGAATTTGAAAATAAATTGCTCACATCTCTCTATTCTTATTCTAAAGCTTAATCTTCTTTTCATGTGCTTTCTTTTACATTTCTAAATGTAACCAGTTGCTTGAGTTAGCTCTTAACACATTCAAGCAGCCCTGTAATTCGTATGTCTGACTGCTGGGCAAATTGAACCACTGGTGGTACATGGATGACCGTGCCATCAGGTGGCTTTTTATTAATTTTATTCTTAAAAATAGATTAAAGTGATTAGATCTATTTGTACCACCAGTGGTACAAGCTATGAAAGGGGACACTAATGCATGGACCACCAGTGGCTCAAGCCAGCGGGAACATGTTAAAGATGAGCTGTTTTCTTTTATCCAACCCTATCCTTAGGCTCCTCTGATTGCCTACTCATAATAAACTAAAGTAATATGATATGACAAAAATGTATCAATGCCTTTCAAAACATTACATATTCTAAACATGTACTTTTGTAAGGACATGCCAGTCAAAGAGAAATCACAGTTTAGAGGGTTTTCTCCAATTTAAATTTCTATGGTAGGTTTGACTGGGCAATTTTATGAAGGCATATTTTTATGGTTTAACTCAGAATGAAGGGCAGAGTAGATAATACCCATAAGTACTATAAAATGTGCATAAGTGTATTCAAGGGAAAGAATAATGTTTTTATTTTCTTTTCAAGGAGATATTAAAAATAAATTCGTGTAGACGAACCCTTTAGGGAAATTTACATTCATAATTAAAACATTTTGTTACATAGATTTAGCCTTTTCTTTCACTTTTCAAAAATGTAAGAATGACAGTAGTTGGCTGCAATTTTATTTTGTATTATCACCCAAAACAAGCAAGGATATCAATCCCATTTTCTGACTTCTTTCTTATTTGACCACAAGTTTGTAAATGTGTCTCACTGACTCTCCTGAGCTCACCTATGAATATTATCCTTAATTTTAGCAAATCAGAGTTGGTCATAAAGGAGTAAACCTAGAGCCTTAGGCTCAAAACCAAAAAGAAAGATGATAGATAGATAGATAGATAGATAGATAGATAGATAGATAGACCTACCTACCTCAGTGAATCTGTCACCAAAGTAAGTCTGAGAGTTTCCCCAACTTTACCCAGCCTGCCGTAGCCAGGCTCACTGACTCCCATAACAGAAAACAGGATTTTCAGGATATGTCAGAAAAAAGAACTAGTAGGATTTATTAGACAGAGACAGAGATTAGAGGAAACACTCATGAGAGGAGTGCAGGCTCCCAAAGAAATGAGACATTACAGTTCAGAACTGGGTCTATTTACATTTTTCTTTAGGGACTGAAAAGCTAATGTTAAAGTGCCCACACATTCTCCCACTCCCTCAATATGATACCAGCCAATTCATGGGCATTTTTTATACAGGTAATTTAAAATTCTCTGGATTCACTTAACTTGTTTTTTACTTTCTTAATTGGGCCAATTCGTGGCTTTCTAGTGATGGGTCTGGTAGAGAAGGTGTGCAAATCTAGGCAAGGACTGTTGACATTGGGGATGCCTTTATCTCAAGGCTCCTATTCCTTGTTTTTAAAAATTGAGTCTATTTATGACTATTTAGTGATGGGCCTGGTAGGGAAGAGGTGTGAATGTAGCCAAATAATGTTGGAATAGGGCTGTCTTGGTTGACCTTGGCTAAGTCCTAGAAGTTGCAGTCATTTTCCAAAGTACAATATTTAGTTACCAGTTACTTGTATTCTTTCTTTTATTTCTTTCATCTTACCTTATTTCCTCATCTGTGACTTTGATTCCTTATTCTTAAAAGGGTGCATAAATCCCAATGGTCTGTCTTCATGTAATTGCTTCAAGCTGAAGGGGGCGTCAATCTTCCCTAGCTATGGACCTAAATTTTCCTCCTGACTGATCTAAAGGACACATAAAAATATCAGGTTTTGCTCTTTATAAAACCATCACTCTTCAATAGTCTGAAAGAGACATATGAGATATTAACCCACAGCAACAATGAATCATGCAACATAAAATATTTCCAATGCACGGTATCATAGCCTGATAAATGAGAACTATTTTCTACCAGGTTGTTCCAGAAAACTAGAATGCTATCCAGTTACTAATGTTTATGGCAGATTTTCACATTTCAGCAATCTGTTAGTGTAGCTGTTGTAATGCAGGAGACACATTTGCAGAGTTCTTGGGGATATACAAAAACATTCTGTTTTGATAATGGCACAGTTTCCGCCCTGAGCTGCTCTTTGAATATCTAGGGCAATTCGCTTTTGGAGAATGTCTGTCCTCATAATTTTTCCTGGTGAATTCAGTAATTAAATACCCTCTGCAGTATCATTTAGAACCTCTTATGTATACTTAGCAAGACAGCCAATGTCTGTGGAATAAAGATAGAGGCCAAAAGATC
>PVJO010031151.1:0-14621 GCA_004026905.1 Hystrix cristata
CGCCCCTGCAGCATAACCGTAGCGAACGGAGTGTCAGATCTGATGAGTGATGACGGGGTCTCTCACTTCCGGAGGGTTAGGGAGTGCAGGAAAAAACGAGTGACATTAGACAGAGTTTTCCTCCAAACTGACCCTGCGGCTAAGAGCCAAAGAAGAGAGGACACCCCTGAAGAGATCTCCCTGATGTCCTTACGGAGGGCGCTCTCCTTCCCGACAGTAATCTCCTCCCCACCCACCTTCCTGTCCCCCACCCCCAAGGCGCCTCCACGAAGGGTGGTGTTCTCTCTCTTCGTACTGTACTCTACTGCGTTTCGTACTTTTGTGGTTAAAAAAACACATTTGTTTCAGAACGGATTACCCTTATTTACATTGAACCTTCTGGGGAAATTTGATTTGGTTCAAGACTAGTTCGGTTCAGGACCAGAATCATGGAGCGATTGTGAACCGAGGAGCTGGCTGGCCAGGGTCCTGCTCTGGGAAGGTAGAAGATTAGCCGTCACCATCGACTGCGAGACGTCCAGGTCCCAACTTCCACTCGGACTCCTCAGAGCTGCGGCCTGCTGCCCGCTGGCTGGCTGTGGTCCCCGACTGACTTCTGAGGGAGCTCTCTCCCCTTAGCTCTAAGCTGCATGTGGGAACTTTGATTTACACTGTCATTCTCCTGAAGGTCCCCCCAAAAGAAAGAAAAAGTAGCTGCTAGAGTCACACTCACCTAGTTGGAACCTCTTTTGAGTTTTGTGTCTTCTCTTACAATTATCCCAGCTGAAAGACGGAAACGCAAACACGGCTTCCTTCATGCCGAGCAAGCTTCCCTTCTCTTTGCTTTTGTTTTCCTCTTTGAAAAATTATGTAAACATGTGTAGTTGCTACATGTATTCATCTTACTTCCCCAAGAAGAACATATTTTGGGCAGATTTACTTGCAGCCAGTATTGGTTGGATAAATGAATATGAGCTCTTAAAGAATTGCTTATTCCGCAGACAGACTCTGACCAAGATTTCCAGCAACTATTTTCAGATTAAAACAAAAAACCAAAACAAATCGCACACAGTCTGCTGCTTCCCACAGCGTTCTGAAGCAGCTTTCACATAATGATCGTGAACATGTTTTAATTTTGTTTATGGCAAAAATAAAAATGCATCATCACATTTTTTCTTTTGGGTAGCTCATTGTTTTCCCCATGAATTCAGAGGAGCTCTTTGTCTATTGTGAATACTATCACTTTGTCTTAAAAACAGCTTTCCCACTTGTACTGGTTTTTTTTTTCCTTCATGTGTCTTTGTTCTCACAAAAATGTAAGATGTCTACACTATCAAAGGTACCCTTTTTTCTTTTTTAGTTTCTTTATTTTGTTTTGTACAAAAATGTTTACTTGATCCCACAGTATATAAATATTCTTAAACTTGTAAATTGTTAAATTCCATTTTTTCCAGTTAAAGTTTAATTTCCTGGAATGATTCTTTGTTTATTTTCTTCCAGTTGGATAAGCAGTTGTGTCAGCGTGATGAACTGTCCCACTCCTGGCACAAACTGCCCTGTCTGGTGGCAGCACGTCTTTTCCTAGATTTTTTCTTGCTCTCATGACTTATTTACAGTCTAGAATCAGAGTGTTTGGAAGCATTTGTCTTTAATGAAAAACTTAAAATACAGTGGTGAAAAATCTTTATTTTTCTTGTTTTAAAAATAATATTCTTCATTATTTCCAGATTTTTATTATTTAGCATATGAAATGACAAATCATTTAGGTCCAGTATCTCATTCGAAGTCTAACTGAAAGGAAATCTTCTGATTCACAAGCATGGAATGTAGTTTCATTTATTCAAATGTTCTTTTACCTTTTTTTTAATAGAAGTTTTATAGTTTTCTTTGTACTTTTTCTAAATATTTAATAGTTTTTGTTGATGGAGTTTAGAAATCTTCCCTTTCTATACAGTTACTATTATTATAAAGAAAAGCTGTTTTCTCCATAATCTTTATTTTATAACATGTATTATTTTTGAGCATTGTTTAGTTGACTTTTTTGGGTATGTTTCTTCTTACAAATGTAAGCACAGGGTAGATCATATTTGCCTTGCTTACTATTTTATCTCCAGCAGCCCAACAGGTCAAGTAGATGGACAGATGGATGGACGGATGGGTGAATGGATGGTTGGATAGATATCCTAAATATGAGATGAAACTCGTCAGTCTCCTCTATCTTCCCTTTTGTTCCCTTTTACTTATGCTTCCAACACATACCAAGATTTTAATATCCTTAATTTACCTCTGCAAATAAACTGGAAAGGTTCTTCAATTTTTCCTTACCTTTTAAAAATGACTGTATTAAAGCATATTTTATATATCATAAAAATCACCCATTTCAAGCACGCAGTTGAACAATATAATGTTTAGTAAGTTTACTGACTGGTATAACTATCACTGTAAATTGATGTGGGATGTTTCACCCTCCTAAGGAAGCAGATCCCTCACACCCATTCATGTTGACTCCTATTCCCATCACCCTCAGCCACAGACAACTAACTTACTTTTTGTTTGAGTGGATTTGCCTATTCTGGACATTTCCTAAATAGAAGATTATATAAATTAGTATTATTCTAGAATTTTATGTACTCTGAATCATGCGTATGTCTTTTTCTGTGTTGGCTTCATTCACTTGGTGCACAGTTTTTGAGTTTCTTTGGCATTACTGTGTTCGTCTGAGAATTCTGTTCCTTTCTGTGGGTGGGGGCACACCAGGGTGTGGATATGGCACAGTGCACTTACACATACACCCACTGATGGACGTGTGAGTCCTTTTCAGTGTATGTTTATTAGGAGCAGAGGTGTTGTTTAACATTATTCTACAAGTCTCTCTGTGGACGTGATTTCATTTTTCTTGTGTACATACCTATCTTACTCTTCTTGTTGCTAACACAAAATACCTGACACCAAAGTTAAAAGAAGAAAGGTTTATTGTAGCTCACAGTTTGTAGAGGTTTTAGCTGGCTGTATGGCAGAGTAGCATGGCAGAGGGACATCTCAGAGGAAAAATAGTCCATGGTGGGCAGAAGGCAGCAAAGTAGAGAAGAAGCAGCAAGTGACCACAGCAGCAATAACAGCAGCCCTCTTTTTATCCCTCACATTCTGTCCAGGGTAGCACTCACATCCAGGGTGGGGCACCCTTAATCCTCTCAAAGCACTGTGAATCAGTTCCAGCATCACATCCTTTATCTTAGTACCATACACGCTAGATGCAGTCACCCCTGAAAAGCCCCTCCCTGTGATGGCTTGAGGCTGTGGGGGACATCTAGACACAAGCCATAACAATAGCCAAGAGTGTAATTGCTGGGGCATAGGGTGGTTGTATGTTGTCTACTGATTTTTATCTGATACTATGTTGCCTTACAAAATTTTGTTAGAATTACAGTTTTTAAAATAGCATGTCTAGATTTTCTGAAAAATTGTATAATTTGCTGATACATATAATCCTCTTTTATTATATTTTTACTGATTATTTTATTTTTTGTGTAGACTTTCTGAAACATTTAATAATACTTCAATAATGATGGAGATAGTGCCATTCTTCATTTGTTTCTGATTTTAATGGAAATGATTTTGGTATCATTTAGTGTGATGTTTGCTTCTGGTAGTCTTTATTATATTTAAGTCGTTTAATAAAGCATTCCATCTGTTCCTTAGCTGCTGGATTTTACCAAATATATTGTGGGAATTCATTTGCTTTTTTTCTTTTATTTGTTGATATAAAAATTAGGTCGATGGATTTCTTGAAAATGAACTTTTAGTATTTCTGAAATAAATCTTACAAAAGACAAAAGAATAGAATTTCACAGAAGAGGAAATCTAGATGACCAACAAAATTGGAAAGGTGCTTCCTTAGTTTTAGTCAGTAAAATGTATACTAAGGAAATACTTATGTACTATATTTTACTCATGAAATTAGCAAAGAGAGAGATGATTTCCAGTGCTTAAAATTTAAGGGAAAAAAACACTTAATGGAAGGAATGTGTATTATTATAACCTTTGGGGAAAGCTGTCTGGGCAAATGTTTTAATACTAATATGTAATCAGTAGACCTTCAATCCCAGATGTTAGAACCTATCCCTAAAGAAATAAAATTACTGAGTTCAGGTGCAGAAATACAAAGATCACAGCACTCGGGAGGCAGAAGCAAGAGGATTGCCCCAAGTTCGAGGCCAGCCTGGGCTACATATCGAGATCGTGTAGCAATAAAACCAAAAAAAGAAATACAAAGATCATTTTGCATAACGATAAGAACTTTAAAAAACTGAAGAATAATGATCAGATAAAATCCATATCATATGTGCATACAGTGGAATTTATATAAGTAATAAAAAGAATTATATTTTACCTATTGATCTAGAGATATTTCTGGGATTTTAAAGTGTTTAATTTTTCTAATGAAATAACCAGGTTGTCCAAAAATTTACATATGATAATCAAAATTTTGTAACACAAAGCAGTAATACATATGTATACATTTGCCATTCTACAGGAAAAGGAAAACATTTGAAAGATGTGTGTTTTAAACCCTAGTTTTCTGGCTGCAGGATTGGAGATGGCTAAGGAGAGATAGAAAGAGTTGAATTTTTAAAAAAGAAAGCAAAGATAATATGTATGTAGAAAATAAAATTATTTTAACAAAGTACAACTATTTATCTAGTACTATTTCTTGCAAAAACTTTATAATGGTGAATTTGGAAGCAGCATAGATTGGCTTAGTGAAATTATTTGTAGCTGTTTATAAGCGCTATGCATTTGTTTAGAATGGATACTAATTAAAAATCCAGATTGCAAAAGTATATGTGCTATGACCCTGATAATTGTTCTGTGCTAATATGATTGTGTGATTGTGGGGTTTTTTGTTTTTTAACCTTAAGTAGAAATAGAACAGAAGTTATTTCTAGAGGTATGAGTCAACAAAACACATACAGTTGTGTTCCTTTAATTATACTTTTCATGGATAGCTGTCATTTCATGGGATTTGGGTGTATCTTTAATGAGATGGTAGGCTGACTGAGGATAGGAATCCCTCCCTTAGCGTCTGCGTGTCGCCCAGAGTCATTCTGATTTGTAGTGTCAGCGGGGCACAGTTGCACGCAACCCTTACAGGAGAGAGGGCTTTCCAGGGGAGAGCCAGGGCCATGTCAGGAGGAGGCCCCAGGCAGAGTCTGCTCTGCTCAACTTCCATGCATGGTACCAGCCTGGTGCAATTAACAGGCCAGACCATGGTGGTTTCTGAAGTTTTTTATTTTAGCAGTTTCTAATGAAAATTGTGTGTACGACTAGTTTATTCCTGGATTTTTTCAACTACTTCCTCCTCGTATTTGCCATTTGCCTTTCCTTCTTGGGGAGACTAGGCTTCCTGGTCTGAGGTCTTTATGTGTTCGGTGTTTGTCCAGTTTTTGCCTGGTGACAGCTACCTGGCTGGGTGAATGCTCATGTGGACAGCACCTCCACCAGCCTCTTCTGCTGCGCCGGGTGACAGACTCCTTCCTGTCAGCCTCAACCGCCTTGCTGGTCTGCTAACTTTCCCGTGTCTTTGGACAGTCTGAACCTCCTTGTCCTTCTGCACGGGCGAGGATTAACAGTAACTTCTGCCTTTGTGTGAATGTGGGAATGGGCATGGAGATGTCTCTTTGGTTCTTGCTTTGGTCAGAAGTCCCGAAGGGATTAACTTCATCTGAACGCATCAACAATCACAAAAAAATAAAGATAAAAAAGGAGGCTACAGTTGCTGATGGGACATGTTACAGTTTCAAGGAAAGGGAAGGACCAGGGTTTTCTTGTTTGTTTGTGATCCTGAGGATGAAGCCCAGGGCCTTTGTGCTGAGCGCGCCCCCCCCACCTCGTCCCGCTTTCCTTTTCTTTCATTTTCTTTCCTTTTTTAAACACAAGTTCTTGCCAAATTGCTAACTTGTCCACCCTGAGCTCAAACTTGCGATCTACCTGCTTCAGCCTCCCAGAGTGCTGGGATTACGGGCATGTGCCACCACGTCTGGCTAGGATCAGAGTTTAAGGGGACTGACCTGTTAGGTTAGCAAATTAGTCTCTGATTTGCACAATTAAGCCTAGAACTTGCCTCGGTTAGACTTTGATTCACGATGGAGTCTCTAGTCTGACATGCTGTGTGAACCAGCGATGCAGGAATCATGACTCCGCAGTCAGTATTAAAAACTCAGCAGGGGCTCATTTCTGAGCAGTCCCTAAATCTGTACAGAAACCTGGCCAAGGCGGATGGAGGCGACATGGCAGCCCTGTGCATGCTGCGGTGGGGAGTTACTCCCTCCTGCTTCAGGCTGTGCTGGCCACCACAGGCCAGGCATTGTTTCCGGGGGGCCACTCGGCCCAGCAACCTCGGCTGCGATGAATGAGGTTCCTGCCTGATGTTTTAGTGCAGGGTTTATGCTGTGATTTAGGGAAATCTGCTGTTCCATGTTACAGGTACGCTCCACTTTGAACACACCTCTTTTTGCCCTGTAAGGTCGAACACATTTTGAGAATGTAAAATATTAACTTCAAAGAACGTGAAGTATTTCGTAGTTATTTAAATGCCACTAAAATGTAAGTAACTCTGTAAGAATATGTCCTACGGGAGGGCCTGTTCGCGTAGTGCAGAGCCCTGGCCTTAAGTTTTTCGGTGTGACTCTGTCCGCGTAAGTGCAGGATGCGCCTCAAGTGACAAGGCCATTCTGTGGAAAAACCCACTTGCACCAGCATCTGGGTGTCATCCTACTGGAAACGATTCCAAGTATATACTTATATTTTAAATAAATGATAAACTTTGTATTATTGATATATTTATGACTCTGTATTAGCTAAAGTGGAACCTGACAGAAAACTATCGATCCCCTCCGAAGAGAGATAAAACACATTTTGAGGTCATTTGTTTTTCTTTTCTTCCTATTGGTGCTGTCCAGTGCTTCAAATCTAATGATGTGAGACACTGAATACCAAAGCAGTCTAAATTTCTGTTCTCTTGATTCCCAGGGCGGTAACTTTACTAAAACTCTGGGAATAGACAAATGTTGTTCATAGTGAAAATGTCCGTCTGTTAAACAGTTACATGATGACCGTGCATTCAGCTGAGGTCGTTCCTGTCTTCGGAGTGGTACTCGAACCCAGGCCCTTCCACACGCGAGGCAGGCGCTTACACGGAGCCCGCCTGGCCCGGACGGGATGTACAGTGAAGGTCCCCGCTGCAGGCCAAGAAGCCTGCACTCACGTTCTTGCCTGTTCATTCCCTGCCCGCTGGGGTGGCAAAGCCAGCACGCCTGGCTGTGGATTTCTGGCCCAGTAACCAGCTTTCATGCTGCATTGCGAAAATCCAGAGGATGTCCTACCTGATCCTCCAGGGCTGTCTTCTCCCGCGTCCTCTGGAGAGGTTCAGCCGCTCTTCTCCATCTAGAAGGCGGCAGAGCCCGACACGGGCACCAGCTGCACGGCCGTCATTCAGGGTTCTCCAGTCAGGCCTTTCCATGGGTGTTTGCTGTAGACTAATTTTTAAAACTTTCTATAGGATTTATAAATACATTCTTCCTTAGGTCTCTCATTGTCTGCTACGAAGGATTTCCTAGGCAAGGTTACCCCAGTCCTACCGGAAGCACATGGTTCCCTCCGAGAGTCTGAAGGAGCCTTTCTCATTTCCTTTAGGTAGCTCTTCAGTTTTGCTGGTTACATTTTTCCTCCCAACATTCTGCTCTCCTCATCTTCACTTGTTAATTCGTAAATGTTACGCTGTCTTCCAAAAGATCACCCTTTGTCAACATTTTATTAATGATAAAAACAAGCATTCGTTTGATACTGATTTGAAACATTATCTCATTTAATCTTTGCTTTGGGTCAATTAAGTAGCATTTGCTTTCTCGGGTCTGTGACGTTAGTCACATTAGTCATCTGTAACCTGACTTTTCACAGGTTGGTGTGATTGGCTTCTGTAACATTCTCTGCTGGACATTAAAGAAATTAAAAAAAATATTCATTGCAGCTTTAGAAGAGTTTTAGGGGAGGGTAAAAAATATATTTTCAATCCATCTTTACCCAGAAGTTAGAATATTACTTTTTACAGTGGAATCAGAAATGAACTTAGAAGCATTTTTGGCATTTGGAGAAAAGCATAGAAACACTGAAGAGGTGTTTATAGAAACTTCCGCTTTTTACCAAGTTGTCATATTTAATACCCTGGTGTTTAGTATTTCTGGCTATAAAATAGAAACAATTTATTTTTAATCTGGGTTTTTATCTCATTAACATTTAAAACCATTAAAAGTTATCGTCAGGAGACTTCTATTTCATGCATATAAATTCAGTAAGACAGCTGGTCATCCTACACTCTATATGAAAGATTGTATTTTAAGTACATTTCTGGATTCAGCTAAGCTAGCGATTCTATAAGAAAATATAATTTCTTCCTCACTGACTTTTGTAACCGAATTAGATTTTCTTAGCAACTATTGCTCATAATTGGAATTTCCTTATAATTCTAACAGAGAAAAACACCGACTTCTCTAATTCTAAATTTTTCTCTTTATATTTATGTGTGCCGCATCAGTTCAGCACAAGCAAAGCTTGATGTAGAAGTCGCTGTGCAGCAGATTGCAGGGAGGAAGGACTCTGCCGCTGTGTGTGGTGGGATCATGGCAGCGGCTGCCGGGAGATGGGCTCTGTTTACCCAGACTGGGCTTGTGGCTGCACCTAATTAGCTGAAATGAAACGCTGCCGAGGTATCCTTGTTAGATCTACCTAAATTTATTTCACTTTGAATAAAGGAGAATTTAAAGAATGTCGAGCAGGAAACTGTGTATTGTAAACCAAGTTCAGAAAGGTGGTGGTAAATATTTGAATGTATGTTTTTGATTTTAAGAGAAGGAGGAAAAGTTGATTTCCTGTGACACAAACCATTACATTCTGTATTAGGTTGGATTTTTTTCTTTTTCTTTTTGTTGAGATGGAGTGTTGTCATGGTGTCCAGCCTGGCCTCAAACTCCTGGCCTCAGCCAGTCCTCCTGCCTCAGCCTTCTGAGTGGCTGGGACTGTGCGCGCCACCACGCACGGTTTGTGTGCAGTTTCCTGGTTTTTTCTTATATGCAAGCTTCTGTCCTGAGCATGTGACTCACTTCCGAGGATGAAACTCGTGCTGTCTCACTGGTATTGTGCATAACAAAAATTTACTGACATAAAGGGATTTGTAGTATTTCAATTCATACAAGTTTTAGACATTGTTTTGAAGAAATCAAAGGATTGGAAATGAAGGAAAATTAAAGGCATTGATAGAATTCATCATGAAATTTAGTGAATATTATTCACAACTGTTTTCAAGAGGCTGGAAACTTCACGCTTAATTTTCTTATTTCTGTTTCTACATACCTTTTAGCCATTTTGCTATTAAATATGAATATTGATGCTTATAGTCAGTACGGCTGAAGAAAGCTGACATTTTAGGGTATTGTGAAGTGCTAAATCATCTGTGATGGTGTCTAACACAGGGCCTTGCAAGCAAGAAGGAGACATTTATTGACTTGATTTCATGCCACAGTGATTTCTTGCTACTGTGTGGCCTTGAGTGGTCAGGAATTTACTGTAATTAAGTTGTCAGATGAAGGTGATTGTTTTCCGTCCTTATATAAGACCAAGGAGGATTTGCTTCAAATAACCACAAAAGAATTTACTTCCATAAAGCAAAGTGAGGGTAATTGGACTCTTTGCCTGAAACTTTGGAAATAGGTAGATGAATTATGGTCAAATTCTCTGTCAGCTTTCAATTTCTCGATTTTCATGGTTATCTACAAAGTTTAGGATACCTAAATTTTCTATGCATATGTTAAATTAGTTCCTATTGTCTGTATTCCTGCAGAATCAATTCTGTGGTTTACGGTGTTATTTGTTCAGTTCCTTCTTATTTGTAAATCAGTTGTTAGGAACATGTTACATGTGCACGGACTAAGAATACCAGAGAGCCTAGGTCAGTATAACCATCCCTCAGAAAGTCCCCTTGTTCCACAACCTCAGCCGTGTGGCAGAGGACGCAGAGACTTCACCTGCCATCTCTAAGCCTTTGTTAGAGTCCCCTCCCCATGACCTGGGAGATAATCTTTCAAGTACAGATATCCGAGGTAAAAAGTATACCTAATTTAAATGATCACCTTTGTCATGTTCTCTGACACTCACAGAAGTGTTTTATTATTCATCACAAACTATAAGCAATTCTCAATCCTTTTTTTCTTTCTCTCTTTTTTTTTTTTTGCAATTCTCATTCCTGATTTGTAATACTTCTAAAGAGCCCATTCTCTGCTATGGTTTTGATACTTTTAGTGAGTTTAGGCCAAGGTATGTGGTGGTACCAAACAGCTCCCTAAATTTAGGTGGCTACATCAACAAAGATTTTCCTTTCATGCTCTGCATACATTGTAGGTAACCAAGGCACTATTCCTTGTCACTATCATTCTGAGACATGGGCGGAAGGAGCTACCCCTCTCTAAGGCTCCATTTGTCTTTGAGCAGAGGGAAATAGTACACAGTAGAAATCTGCAATGGTTTTGTGTGGTTTTTTTTTTTTTTTTTTTTTTTCCGATGCCAGGGATTGAACTCAGGGCCTTGTGCTTGCAAGGCAAGCACTCTAACCACTGAGCTAAATCCCCAGCCCTGCAACAGTTCTTAAACTTCTTCTTGACAGTGGAATATGCTATGTATATTGTATATTAGTCATTTTCCTGTTACAGGCACAAAATACCTGACACTGGACCTTACAGGAGAGGTTTATTTGGCTCATTGCTTAAGAGGGTTCAGTACATGGTTGGCTGGCCCCAAGGCAGAAATGGCCTGGTGGAAAGGCCTGGGCAGAAGATGGCCCCTCAACTCAGGAAACAAGAAGTAGGGAGAGAGGAAGAAGCTGAGCATAAGAACACACCTTTCCAAACAACACATTTATAGAGGGAACCTTGGTTCTCCACTATCAAAATTAGATCAGCAAAAGTATAGTTGTGGTCTTGGCTGATGTAAAATAAATTCAGAACAAACAGGACCACATTCATTTCTAAGTGTTTACATTGAGATGTGTGTGAGATGTGTTGGAGTTGACACTTTCACGTATGTGTCTTTGTAGAAATCTCTGTTTCACACATAGAGATGCCCGAGGTGCTGGGAACCATTCGAGGTGGTGTAAGACTGTTTACCTGTGTATTTAAAGACAAGTTCAGGGCTGGGGCTGCATGAGGTGATGGGAAGAGCATTGGTTGAGGAGACAGAATAGTGGGTCATGTTGTGCACGCTCTTACTGACTGACTGTGTGCGTTTGAACAGGTTATTGGAACTCTCCGGGTCTCAGTTTGTTCTTTGGTGAACTTACCGGCTTAGACTGATCACCCACTCCTGCAGCTCTGTGATCGAACATCCCTCTGTTTCAGTCAGGGTTTTTTCTTTTTCTTTCTCCTTAACCATTTGTTAGTCACTTGTGGACTGGGAGGTAGTAGAACTGAGTCTAGTTGTATAGGCAACACTTAATTCTTTGTTCCAGGAATTTCTTGCCCAGGAGGACAAGAGAGTAAATTAATAACTGCAGTGTTTGCTTTAGGAAATTCTTGCAAATCAATTTATCAGGACAAACAGTTAGCTCTTCTGGGCAAACAGCTCGCTTATTAGAACAGTATCTCGTTCACCTGGGCAAACACTTGCCAGGTGTGTGGAAGAATGACATTATACACGGAGGTGTTGAAGATAAGTCTGCTCTAAGTGAGATTTTATTTTACTATCTAAATAGAGTAAAATATCTTTGTATGTGAGTCTGAGTGTTTTTCCTGACTAGCATGAGAGTCCACATCGTTTATGTGTTGATAAGGTTAATTACAAGGTTAGTGAAGTCATAGGCATTGGATTAATTATAACATGGTGGGTGAGTAAAGTCAGTTTTCTATGTCAAACACAGTTTACAACTTTATGTCAAACAATTTGATGCTATATACATTCTAAGAAATCCAGTGGTCTGTAACACACATGGTCCTAAGGTTACAGGTTAAAGCCTCTGACTTGGAAATTGTTTGCTGCGGAGGCTGCCTGACCTTACTTACCCAGCATTTAAAAGGTGCCTTTAGCTTGACAGGGGACACAACGTACATGTTTGAATGGAAAGTGAAAGTTTGTATCTGTGGCTTGTGTTCTTTGTCTGCTGTGCTCTTGAGACCACTAAAGGCAAAATGTTTTTTTTTTTTTTCTTTTCTCTTGTGGAAGTGGGCATTAAACTGAGGGCCTTTGCATTGAGCTACATTGCCAGCCCTTTTTTATTTTTTGTTTTGAGACAGGGTCTTAGTAAGTTGCTGAGTTCCCCAGGTTGCTGTGGAACTTGTGATCTTCCTGACTCAGCCTCCCAGAATGCTGGTATTACAGGTGTGCACCACCATGCTCTGCTGAAGGTACTTCCTAATGTGTCATATTTTTGATGCTATACCCTGAATTCTTAAATGGTTTGTTTCAAAGCTAATTTTCTTGAGCTTTTTCACTAAGTACCATCGTCACCCATAGATTCTTTGATTTTAAATAAGACAAAATTATTTTGAAGTTCAGTTGACTTATGAAGCTCGATAGGAAAGCTTTGTTCTTAGGTTCCCCATTTTAAATTAGAAAATTCAACTGTGGCTCTGCAAGCAGTTTGTTGAGGTTCTAGTTAGAACTTAGAATGTGCCTTTAAGAAGGAACTCCGAGAAGGTGTACCATGGTGGTCATGGTCTAGGGATTGATGAAGCTTTTTTGATGTGGAAACATTTGATGTGAACTAAAAAAGATACTGAGATTCTCAGTGAAAGGAAATTAGCAAATAATGTGCAAAGCAGATGGCCCCACCTCCCACAGAGCCTCTGATCATGGCAGATCAGAGGTGTGGCGAGGCACGAGGTAAAATCCAAGAGAAGTAATATATGACAAACCAGTCACATGTAACTGGGTATTAGAAGTTGACTTTAACTCTTGAATAAAAGTCATTAAAATTATTAAAAATGACTATCACTACAATAATTTGTTAATGGATCCCCAATATGAAAAGATGTAAAGTATGACATCAGTACCATTAAGTGAGGGAGATGTTGGAGTGTAGCATTTTGGATCGGACTGAAGTTATCAGCCTAAAGTAGAATGTTGTTAGATGTTTTATTTAAGACCCATGGTAACCACAAAGAAAATATGTCTAGTACAGTAACTATTATTTCTACACAAAAGATAGAGAAAGGAAACAAAGCATATTACTATGAAGACAAAAAAACATAAAGACAGCAAGACAGAAAGAAAGGAACTGTAAAACAATTAACAAAATTAAAATAGTATTTAATGTCATTAATTACTTTGAATCTCCAATCAAAAGACAGATTGGTCTGCAACAGGATCCAGCAATATGCTGCCTACAGGAAAGGCAATACTGCCCACATTAAGACAGTAAAATCTCAGATACACAATCTGGCTGCACACGTCACACAACTGGAAAAAGAAGATCTAAGTCTAAAGTCAGCAGAAGGAAAGAAAGATTAGAGAAGAAATAAATTGGAAAGTAGAAAGGTGACTCATCGATCAGCAAAACTATGAGTTGATTTTTTGAAAAGAAACAAATTGGCAAGTCTTTGGCCAGAGTAACAAAGAAAAAAAGAAATAGGACTCAAACAAATAAAATTTTAAGTGAAAAAGGAGGCATTACAACAGATACCATAGACACAGAAAGGATTGTGAGAGACTACTGTGAACAATTACATGTCAACAGATTTGATAACCTAATCTGGAAGAAATGGATCAGTTCCTAGAAACATAACACCTACCAAGACTAAATCATGGAGAAAAAATAAATGTGAACAGATGAATAAAAAGTAAGGAGACTGGATCAGTAAAAAATCTACCAGCAAAGAAAAGCCCAGGACCAGACGGCTTCACTGGTGAAGTCTACCAAGCACCAGTAATTACTGCCAGTCTTTCTCAAACCCTTCCAAAAAATTGAAGGAAAAAACTGATGAATTCCTAACTCATGAGGCCAGCATTGCCCTCATACTAAAGCCAGATAAGGCCACTACAGGAAAAAAAAAATTATAGGACAATATCCCTGATGAATATAGATGCAAAATTTCAACCAAGTACTAGTAGACCTAATGCAGCAGCATAATCTAATTCATACCATAATCAAGTGGGACTTATCCCTGGGATGTAAGGAGGGTTGAGAATATGCAAAGGTTTTGTGATGCATCATATTAACAGAATAAAGGATACAAATCACGTGATCATCTCACTAGAAGAAGAAATGTATTTGACAGAATTCAACATCCTTTCATGTTGAAAACTCTCACCGTGTTACTCAGGAAGAATGCACTGCAACATAGTAAAAACCATAACCAGCTCACGGTGGGCATCTTATTCAGTGAAAACCTGAAAGCTTTTCCTCCAAGATAGAACAAAACAAGGATGCCCACTGTCACTGCTTTTTTCAATGTAATATCAGAAATCCTACCTTAGAGCACTTAGGCAAGAAAAAGGAAGAAAGGCATCCAAACTGGAAGGAAAAAGTAAATATTCTATGTTCAGAGGGTGTGATCTTATTTATAGAAATATCTAAACACTTCCCCAGAAGTCTGTTAGAATAC
>PVJO010031152.1:0-14633 GCA_004026905.1 Hystrix cristata
AAAAAAAAAAAGAAAGAAGGAGAATTTATTAAATGTTGAATACATATGTCTTCTGTTATTACTGATCAGGCAACCTAATCATTTTTGAGCAAACTGAAAATTATGGGAATTCCTGGCCTTGTTGGGGGCTTAAAAATTAGGTACACCCCATCATCTAAGTGTGATGGGAAAAGATTTCTTCAGGATCCAAAAGATTCTAAGGTGCGGCTGATCTTTTTATTGTACAGGAGATAGAACTCTAAGCTTTTGTTCTGATCTGCATTTCTCACACCATTTAATTTCACGGGGGTTGGGGCACAGTTGAGACCAGCTCTCACTGAATTGCCTGGCTTGGGGTGAACTTTCCATCCCCTTTCAGCCTCCTGAAGTGCTGAGCTAACAGGCATATTCCAGAATGCCTGGCTAATATGTAGGTTCTTTAATCAATGCTGCTAACCAGGATTGCAGTGCCTCAATAAATTAAACATCAGTAAGGCATGGTGGTGCACATCTATTATGCCAGCCACGTGAGAAACTGAGACAGGGGTGTTACAACACCGAGTCCAATGTGGACATTTGAGCAAGACCCTGTTTAAACATAGAATAAAAGTACCAGGGATAGATCTCCTCTGTAAAGGCCCTGAATTCAATCACAAGAACCAAAAAATAAAAGAAGAATGATAAAAATTCAGTGGAAAACTGACTTTGACTTTTGAATTTTATAGTTTTTTAATATTAGTGGTGTGGTACAATACTTGCTCAAGATGCTGGGCAATAGGATATCAAGGGAAAATAGCCAGGGATTTACACTGGACCATATTCAATGAAGTAATAAGATATTTATTATTTTATTATGGAATAGGCTTTGTGTTGCAAAAATTTTTTTGACTATACATCAAGAAAATTGTTTTGAGCAATTTTGAAAGAGACAAGGGTCAGCAGTGATGTTTGCTAGATTAGGTATATTTAGTATATTTTCAGTTTATTTTATTTTTTATTTTCTTTGGGTTGATCGAGATATTTTTTCTTGGTAACTTAAGCCACATCTGTATACTCATCCTTTTGGCTTTTTGTAAAGTGCTTTTCTCTTGAATATGAAACTCGACAGATTGCTTCCTGTGTTGAGTTCAGCGTTAATGAGGTTGTTCTGAGAAACTGGGCTGCAACAGCATTATGAGTGATGTTTGGCTAGGGGAGCGCTACTCTAGGGTTTGTTTTCTGTGTTTGGTTTTGTTGGTTTGGCATGGTTTATTATTTTCCCATATCATAGATGGGCGAACCACTCTGGCCGTGCCGTCTGGACTGTTGGTTTGACTGCAAGACACCAAGCTTGTATGATGCTGAAGAGAATGCAGTTCCATTTTTAGTTGTAATTCATGCTAATTCTGGCAAATCTTCCAACTCTCTTAACCTTGTAGAAAATATCTGGATTTTAACTCCAAGTTTCCTCCTGGTATGTCTTACTTGCCCTTAATGGGCTGAAGGCATGTCTGCCCAGTGCTGTCACCTGTAGGACTTGGGGCTTCTTCTCTTTTGCAGTGACCTGTATCTGTCAGGGGAAAGAGGGTTAGCACTGAGCCTGAGTGCAGTCTTGGAAATCCCAACGAGTCCCCCTGAATTCCCCCACTCTGCAGAGAAGTTGCTCATGTTGATAACTTGTAGAAGCCTGTGGGAATGGCTTATGGAGAATGGCACAATGAGATAAAGCACTGAGCTTCAGTTCAAGGGCCCCCTTAGTCTGACTTGCACACCTCCCTGTGTGTGTCACCACAGAGCACCAAGCAGTGGGGCCTCTTCTGGCTGCTCGCTCTGGTGGCATCAGAAAGCAAGCTCAGTTGGGGAGGGCAAGGACAGAGACTGTCCAGGTACAGACTTGGTAATTTGGGTGGAGTGATTTTGGTAGACCTCGGGCTTGGGGTGCAGAGCTAGAGAGATGGCAGTTCTTGGGGTCTTTCTGTTTTGCCCTTTCAGGACACAATGCCATTCAGGAGTTTACGAGTCCAGTGCATCTGCTAAGTCGGTGGATTCAGCCACCAGTGAGTCCATGCTTCAGAAAACATGTGGATATAGCATAACATCTAATTTGCTTTTTCTACAGTTACAGAAAAGAGGCTTTTCTGGTTCTGTCAGTGATATAAATTCTACATGGAACATTCTCTTTCTTGCTGAGCTAGAACAAGCTTTTAAAAAATGTCATATATGCTCAGAAGCACATTTCCTGGTGCACAGGAGTGCATCCATTGAAAATCTTAATATACAGGGGTAGAGATTTAGTTCAGTGGTAGAGCACTTGCCTAGCAAGTGCAAGGCCCTGAGTTTGATCCCCAGGAGCTCCCCCGCAAAATCTTAATGTACCTCATTCACACTGCCAACACCAGTGGGTAGGAATTCCTATTTCTCATGAACATCAGACTTTTTCTCGTTAAATAAATTTGATGGATTCACAATGCAATTCACTTGCTTCTGTCTTTTATGTCTACTTTTATTCCTTCTTTTTTTCCCTTTTCTTCTGTAAACTTTTCTGTATATTATCTGCTTATATCATGTGCTCATATTTGTGGAAAGGATACTTTTTAAATAAAAGCTTCTTACTCTTCTAGGTATTTCTTTGTTACTCATAGAGAATGAAAATATTTCCTTGTGTTTCTTCATGTCCATGTTAAATTAGTCAAGGAATTTCTTTGCTGAATGGAAATTCTAGTTCTTATGCTTTTTGTATCTTTTCAAAGTCACTTAACATTTGTGGCGTCACAATTATATTTCTGAAGTTTTCTTCACTGCTAGATTAGCAAGTCATTTTCTTTTATTTCTTTTTTTTCTTTTTTTGGTGCTGGGGATTGAACTCTAACCGCTGAGCTAAATCCCTAGCCCTAGCCATTTTTGATATTTCATTTTAATTTTCACCTACGATAGATATACGATTTTGTATTGTTTCCACAGCAATACAGGAGGAATATGTTTATCTCTACATAATCTTTATAATAAGCATCTTATGTGGTTCCACAACATTTCAATGAATTACCATTATCACAATGTACTAAACTCTGTTCTGTTAGTTCAAGTTTCTTTCTCGCTTTTAAATGTCAGTACTGTAATAAACATCTACAAAACCATGTAACTTTTTTCTTTTAATGAAAGGTCACGTTTATGCACTATATAGGCTCTATTGAAGTTATGTGAAGTTAGGGTTTCTTGGTCAAAATAAGAGACTTAAAGTTGCATTTAAAATGCCATTTTTCAAATTTTCCTAACGTGAATCTGGAAAACTTGAAGCTTTAAGTCTATATAGTTGATTGAGATGATGACTGTTCTTTAACTGCTTAATTCAGACTCAGGAAGCGGAAATGCCCTGGTACTCACAATAAAGAGCATTTGGAGTGACAGCACTAACAAGAGCAGAAGCCAAAATGGCTTAACAGACAGAAGTTGATGCACATGTGAGTCATGAAGTGCTACACTTGTGAAATGCTGTACAACTACAGAAACTGTACCTATAACCTTAGGTGAGCAGAAATGAAGTTAGGCACATGGCAGGAAAAATTATCTTGTGAGTCATTAGAACACACGGGGTGGAGCCCAAATTCAGCTTATTCAGATGGTTCAGGGAGGCGATGACACACCTTATAGAACAAAGTTGGCCTGGAAGCGATGAAACGCTCACCTAGTAAAGGTAAACTCAAAACTTCACGGGGACTCTCTTAGAAATAACTGCTGGCTAAAGGAGACTTCAAGAAGAAAACAAATCACATAAAGAAACAAGCCGCCAAAAAGAGACACTCGGGAGATGCAAAACAAAACAAAAAGGTTAAACCAGCTGTAGGTGCACCTTTAATCCCAGCATTCGGGTAGGCTGAGGCAAGAGGACTGAAAGTTTGAGCCTAATCTGGGCAACGTAATGACTTAGTGGGACCCTGTCTCAAAATTTAAAAAATGACTGGAGACGTAGCTCAGTGTGAACTCCCTGGTCTCAATCCTCAATATTGCACACATACGAAAGTTAAATTTGTACCACAGAAGGGATAATGTACCATACTAGAGATAATATAACAATCCAAAAAAGACAGTTATATTAGAATTTTATTTTGGAAAAAAAAGCAAGAATGAGGAAGACCCAGATATTACAAAAGAATACTGAATTTCTGGAAAAGATCTACATAGAAATTACATGAATAAAAATAAAAGTCACTGAAGTTAAAAACTCAACAAAACATAAAAGATACGCTGAACAATCAAAAGTACAGAAGGGGGATAATTACAAGACAAGTATGAGGAATCACCTACAAAGAGATACAGAAAAACAAGGGATAATAACACAAACAGAGTTTACCATCCACCGAGGACAGGTAACAAAAACAGCTGCTGTCCAGCTGCTCTCTAGCGTGGTTACAGATGGAAATCTCAGACAGAGAAGGGACTGTCAGTGTTTAAAGAAATAATGCTGAGAATTCTCCAACTGGAGAAAGACATGACTCTGAAACAGAAGAAAACAAAACCGCACCTACGCTCAGCATAGTGAACCTGCAGAACTTTATTCACTGAAACTGCCCAATAATTATCTTAGAAGAACAGAGACAGGTAGCCTGCCAGCACGAGTATCAAAAAATTGACGGCAGTCATCTACTGACATCTCCAGATGATAATAAGAAATGAAAGGGCTGGGCGGGGGGTGACATCTAGAACTCTATGTGCACACAAATTGTCACTAAAGAATAAGGGCAAAGAAATATTTCCAGAGAAGATGAAGAATTTAAGATTCAGATTTCCACAGAAAAAGGGAATGAGAGGAAAATGGAACCTGGAAAACATGAATCACAAAGAATCAGTGATTGGAAAACACCAATAAATCGAAATTAATACATACTATAAAATAACACCAATGACAACTCAAATGGAAGAACTGGAAGCAGCCAACTCAAAAGACAGAGGGAAGCCAGTTAAAGCAACAGAAGACAGACAAGAAGCAAAAAAGTGCATCATAAATAACAAAAAAAAAGAAAAAGAAAATGACTAAAACAACTTCAAATTAATAAATAATGTAAATAAACTGAACTCACTTATTAGAAGACAGAAATGATCAATCTTGAAAGGGAAAAAGATGTAACAGATACCACATAATAAGAAGAATCAAAAAGAAATAATATAGCCTCACACAAAATGACCACAATGATATGGAAAAAATTTGAAAGTATAATTCATAATTTTCGTACATCTCTAATAGGAAGCTAGTACAAAAAGTGAGGATACTGACAGCTAGACTGATAGATTTGTAGAAAGGAAACAAACAGTAAATGTGCACTTTGTCCAAGAACATATAAAACACAAAAATTGAACATGTACCACAAATAAGTCTCAAAACATTTTTTAAAATATCAGTGTCCTGCTGGGTGCAGTGGTGCAGGCCTGTAATCGCAGTACTCAAGATGCAGAGGCAGGAGGATTGCTGCAATTTTGAGGCCAGCCTGGGCTACATAGTGAACTGAAGCCCAGCCTGAACTACATAGTGAGAACCTGTCTCAAAAAACCAAAAAGAAAAAAACAAAACAAAACTGTGTCCTATGCATTCTCTAACCATAGTGCCATTAATACTAAATTTAAGAAAAAGAAAAAGAAAAGAAAAAAAAAAGAAAAAGAAAAAGAAAAACAAAAGAATCAGCAATGTTTATTAGTTAACATAATGTTAGTCTATCAGTCTACTACTAAACTGATACATTACTAATGTTTATTAGTTTATGTCTTAGAAACTAAAAACCATACTCCTAAATAATCACTATGAAAATCATAAAAAGTTTAGAACCACAAAATAAGTATATATATCAAAACAGGTCCTGGAATAGTTAAGCTGCAGTTGGAGAGAAATTTATCGGCTTACATGTATTTATTTACAAAATAAGAAAAAAATGAGATCAAAAGTAATGAATGAACCCAACACAGAAGAAAAAATTTCAATTTCTATAAAAATGAAAGAAATGAATTTTAAAAATAACAGATTAGTGAGATAACCATTGTTAGTCCTCTGAAAACAGATAAATCTCCTGACAAGATTGACAGAAAAAGAGAAGATAAACAATATGGAAAGGCTGTAAAGTAGGGGTATATATAGATACAAATATAATTAAGATTTAAATCAAGAGAATACAGCAAATTTATGCTGATATGGGTACAAGACATACATGCAATAAATGCTGTTTTAGAAAATAATCAATAATCGAAATTTATTCCAGGAGCAATAATACATCTAAACAGATGAATAATCATTGGAGAAATGGAATTCATGAGCGAAAAGAATTCCCTTGACCAAAAAAACAAAACAAAACAAAAATACCCCCCCCCAAAATCCCATGAAACTCAGATAGTTTTACTATTTTAATCAAAGGGTAGATACTCCCTGGTAATAAAAATCTTCCAAAAACAGAAAAAGAGAGGAAAAAAAAACCTACTCAGCATAATTCAAATGGTTTAGATAGTACAGATCTCAAAACCAGAAAGGAAAAGAACCAAGAAAAAAGCATAACACCAACCTTACTTTCATTAACCAATGCAAAAAACAACCTAAGATAATAGCGATCAAATCCAGCAGTCTGTAAAGGAAAATAAGAAACTGGGTTTGTAGAATGATATGTTAAAACATCAAAAAAGGGAATATATTAGTTTTTAAAAAATTAATTTGGGAGAAAAACGTTTTGAGAAATTTAACTCTCATTCAAATTAAGAATTAAGGAAAAAAACTTCTTTAAACCTGATTAAAAGGAATCTATCAAAACCCCAAAGCAAACCTCAAATATGCTGATAAGTTAAATGTGGGCTCTTCAGAATTACAGTATAGCCCAAACCACATGTGGTGGAGCACGCCTGTAATCTCAGCACTCTGGGAAGCTGAGGCAGGCAGATCAAAAGTTGAAGTCCACCAGGGCAATTTAGCAATTTATCAAAACTCTGTCCTAAAATTAGAAGAACTGGAGATGCAGCTTAGTGAAAAGTCACTCAGTACCTTTACACCCAGTACCCCTCCCAAAAAAATTATAGACAAGGAAATTTATTATCACTTTTCCATTCCATATTGGGCTGTCCTAAACAGAGAAAAAAGGACAATGGATTAGAAATAATAAAGGAACAAGACTACTATCATTTATGCATGTCTGTCCTTATAAAAAGTCCAAAAAGAATGCTACAGAATAAATAAGAGAGGGGCTGGGGATTTAGCTCAAGTGGTAGAGAGCTTGCCTAGCAACCGCAAGGCTCTGAGTTCCATTCCCAGCACCCACCCGAAAAAAAGAAAAAAAGAAAAGAAAAAAAAAGAATAAATAAGAGAGTTCAGCAGGCTGAAGCTCTTTATCTACCTAAGATGTAGCACAAGATGCAAAACTCAATAATGTTCCTACACATATAACCTATTAGAAGAAAATGCTACTCATAGTAACCGAAGATATCAGATACCTTGAAACAACATATATGCAATTGTAGTCAGTAAAATGATTAAACATTATTATAGGAACCAAAAAACCTCCATGTAAATGGAGACGTGTATTAATTAAAGGGAAAATTCAAGAGCATAAACACATAAAATTAATATATGTCTACTGTAATTGGGATTTATGGGGAGCTTGCCCTACCAGTTATCGTGGATCTGTGTTGGGCTCTCTGGTTTTACAGTAGGAAGAAGCATGACGCTTGGAGAATCTGTCAATTTGAGTGACTGGTATCTGCCTTAGTCTCTCCTCTCAAATAGTGGTCATTTCCTCCAACTAAGTGACAGGAGCTGAACTGTAGCAGACTGGGTTGAGGTCCTTGTGAATTGCTGTGTTCTGCTGACTGATGAAATATTTCAATATGCTTAATACTAAGAAGAAAAGTGGCAAATTGTCGTTGTGAACTCACATTCTTGCCTACCAGGATGGCCATTTTAATGTTCTGCACGGCACAGGGCACTGTAGAAGATTTAGGTAGAGCCAGGAAGTTACTCCGTCCAAATGCCTCAGATTTGTATACCTCAGAGTCCAGATAAGAGAATAAGTAACAACTGACCACTCTTATACTAGAATAGAATACAGATCATGTGGTAACGCCTACGTTTAACTTTCTGAGGAACTGTCAGATTGTTTTCCAATCTCTAGTTACTTTTCTTTAAAGAGAAACGAAGTGGTTGAATATACTCTTTTGTAAGGGTTTATATGATGGCGAATACGCTCGTGGTATTTACAGTCCAGTGGAGGAGGCAGAAAATAAACTAATGAGCGAACTTACTGTAAAAAATGATGCTAATTGGAAAAAAAATGAGAAGAGAAGGAGGGAGAATGGAGAGGAATGATAAACGGATAGACACGAGTCGGACAGAAAACACAGCTGTTTTAAGCAACGTGATCAAATTAAGAGACGGCTTTGCTCTTCGCAAACGGAGTAAGGGGCGAACGGTCAGGGAAGGGAAGGCCTCCTGACTCCACCAAACGAAGGTGAGAACGTAATTCTGGTTGCTCTGAGAAACATGCTTTGAATTTACAAAACGAGCCTAAAAGAGTTTTACTTAAGGCCAACTCCGGGAATTTGAAAGGCACAGAGACGCCCGCACGGCAGCCGCCCGCGGCGCCCTCTCCGGACGAGCCCTCCGGCGTTGAGGCCCAGGAGGCCGCCCGGGCAGAGGGCGGGCAGGGCGGGCCGTGGACGCGGGGGCGGGGCGGCGGCGGGGGCGGGGCGGCGGCGGGGGGAGCTCCCGGAAGAGGGAAGAGCGCCCCGGCCAGGCCTTACTTATACGCCAGCTCCGGTCAAGCAGGTCCCGCGACGGGAGTGCGGTCTCCGGGACGCCGCGTCCCTGTAAGAGGCAGAGACCCAGGTCTGTCAGACCCGGGTTCACGGAACTGGGGTCCCAGGCCCGGTGCCTGGGACAGAACTGACCCTAAAACCCAAACGCCCACCCGCCGCCTTTTGCGACCGCGACGCAGTTACGCAGGCAATGGCACGTTTTCTCGCGAGATTGCCCCTCTCGGCGCCGGAGCCCGGCTGGGCGTGGCCACCTGCGCGTCTGCGCTGCTGCGGGGCCTGAGAGGCCGGTGGGTGGTTCGAGGCTGGGTGGAAGCTTTCATCCGGGAAAGGCAGGTCAGTGTCTGCAGCTCAGTAAATGCAGGGCTAGCAAGACCTTACCCTGTTGTGCTTTTCAGCCAATCTGGTTTCTCAATTTTAAATGCACTCGAGTAGAGTTCTAAAGTTCTGATTTCTAACCTTTAAAACATTAAAAAAAAATCTTTTTGCTGTACCGAGAATTAAACCCCGGCCTTCAGACTAAGCCACCCCTCCCCCTTATTTTTTATTTTGGGACAAGGTCTGCTAAAGTGCTAAATTGCTCAGGCCGGGCTCAGACTTGCCATCCTCCTGTCTCGGCCCTAGAGTGCTGGGATTAGAAGCGTGGGCCACCACACTCTGCTATGATGTACAGAATGGTTAAGAGCTCAGGCTCTCAGGTCATCCTGTAGGGGTAGGGAGCCCTGTAGGTAGGGAAAGATAGGATCAAGACCTCACTGAGCTTTATTAAGATCGAAAAGGAAACTTACTGAAAGCAGTTTCTGCCTCTACCACTAAAAGCAGCTTCGTTCTCCATAGGCAGAAGCTAGGGTAATTAGACAAAGGAGAGAAAGGCTAGCTAGACTGGGGAGAGGTGCCAGGCAACAATTATCAGGAGGGCCAGCTTTTCCTCAGCTGCCTGACAGAATACAAGAGTGTTAAGAGACAGCCACCTAAGGATTCTTATTTAGTATGTAACACACACACCTGTGCATATACACATCTGTGGAAGTTCTGTAGTATTATGCCAGATACACACATGCACACATATGTCTCCTTTACTTAATCATTAAGTAAACTGCCTTCCTAGTAGGCCCTTCCCCTTTGCTTATTCATTACAGAGAAACAGGAAGGCCTAAGTTAGGATCAGAGACACAGGCAACAGATCAGGTATCCATAGGCAACCCCCTGGGGAAGGGGAAAGACAGGATTCCCTGATAAATGGAGCCAGGGCAGCTCATGGTAGCTATCTTCTTTCTCTTCGGTCTTTTCCCCCGACAGATTGTCTTTCGTTGTATTAAGCTTTATTTAGTTCTTTAGTAGTGCAGGGTTTAAGATCACTGGGAGCTGCATTTTCAACGGAGCAGTGGCATGGTGTGGCACACTGCCCACCCCTGGATGTAACAATCCCAAGTTCATATCTTGGCTCTGTCACTTACTAGTTGCATAACTATGGACAAATCACTGTGTAGCTCAGCTTCTTCTGTTACAGCAGTCAGACCATCAAAACACCAAGCGTCATTCAGAGTTGGAGAATTCAGGTTTATTTACATCGACGGACCCAAGAGAGTTCACACTCCAAGACCCTGGGCCCCAAACAAAGTAACTTCAGGGTTTTTATAGGTTTTTGCATCATCCCAGTTGGCTAGCTCCTCATTCCCCATATAAGGAAAGAATTGGCCCCTAAATATGCACACACTTCCACATTATTGGTGAGGAACGTATAGGCAGTGGGTACAGAATGTAAGGGGAGGGGCTTGGATTATACAAGCATGTGATTAGGGACAGGTTGGGTCAGCCATAAACCATTTCCAAAGAGCTGGGGAAGGATTTTATGACTCCTTGCCAGAATCCAGAGTCCTGGGCCCTGGGGCTTTCCTGCCTCATTACCATTTCCAAAGAGCTGGGCAAAGATTTTATGAATCTAGAGCCCTAGGTCTCGGGGCCTTCCTGCCTCCCTTCATCTGTAAAATGGGAGTAGGAATGGTGCCCACCTCACACAGGGTTGTGAGGAGTGAATGAATTCATGGTTAGGATTGTGCCTCAAACAGTTAAGCCGCTAATTCCAGTTGTATTAGAATAAAATCAGAAGTTCTGAAATAAACTTTCAATTACAATCAGCTGATCTTCCTACACACTTACGGAGACCATTCAATGAGAAAAGAATACTTTTTAACAAATGGAGAACAACTAGATAGCCACATGAATGAAAGAATGAAATTGGGCCCTTGCCTCACACCGTGTACAAATATTAAGATGGATAAAAGATGTGAACTACAGAGCTAAATGCAAAGCTGTTCAAAGAAACCATGTGTGTAAATCTTTAGGTAATGGCTTATTTGATATGACACCAAGAGCACAAGCAACAAAATAAAAATAGAAAAACAGGACAGCACTGAAATTTAAAACTTTTTGTTTAAAAAAAATAGTGTAAAGTAAAAAAGCAAACCACAGAAAGGGAGAAAATTTTGCAAATTGTATGTCTGATAAAGGATGTGTTTGGAATTATGAAGACACAAAAATAAAAGGTGAAAAATGTTTTTAAAAATGGGTAAAGGATCTTAAATAGGCATGTTCTCAAAGGAAATGTATACAAATAACCAAAAAGCACATAAATTATGCTCAATATCATTATTTTTCAGGAAAATGAAAATCAACACCACAATGAAATGTGTTTTCATACTCACTGGGATGACTAAAATGGAGTACACAATACTAAGTGAGGATGTGGAGAAGTTTGACACCTCATGTACCATAGTGGGGATGTAAAAACTTGTACAACCATTGGGGAAAACAATCTGGCACTTCTTTAAAAAATTATACAGAGAGCTACCCCATGATCCAGCAACCCAGCTCTAGGTATATGGGTAAACAAAATAAGAATGTTACATCCAGGGGTGGACAGCTTGCCACCCCGTGTCCTGCTCTGTTGAAAACTCAGCTCCCAGTGATCCTAAATCCTGCACTAGTAAAGAACTAAATAAAGGCAAAGCTTAATGTAACAAAAGACAATCTATTTGGGTGTGGTGGACTTATTGTGGTCAAGTTGCACCAGAACATGCAGCTGGACTGAGTTGGTGTGATTCTGAGCATAGAGGATCCACCTGAGGATTGTTGCTGACACAACATAAGGCAGAATGGGAGCAGAAGATGGTTGCGGGCTGTTTTTCAGGAGAAGCTCTGCTGTGGCTGGTTCTCCTGAAGGAGACTCAGCTGTTCTCATCGAGAAAGAAGCTCAGGGCCTTGCTGTTATTGGGGATGGCTGCTGTTGTTGCTTTGGGGGAGCTCTGGCCTTCATCTCTGCTGCGAGCATTGTATCTTGGTTCCAGCAAAGATTTTTTCAGCCATCATCTGCAGACACGGACATACATGGGACAGTGCTGTGGGCTTCCAGCCCTTGATTGGATCTTTTGGGTCTCCAGTGCATAGATGGATATTTGGCACTTTTCCTGCATTTGGCTTATGGGTGAATATTGTAACTTATAAATGTCGTGTATTAAATCTGTTGTCTTACAAACCATAGGTTCTAGAAAGCTAACTAAGACATTGGGGAAAAAGATGGAAGAGAAAGAAGATAGACCCCTACCATGAGGTGGTAGAGGATTTCAGAGCTGAAAGCCCAGGAGCCCTGACCTCTGTCTTCTTTTATTGGGGACTAGTGTCTTTCCCATCCCCCAGGTGGGCACTTGTTGGATATCTGATTTGTTATCTGTGACTGTCTTTGATTCTAACCTAGGCCTTCTGGCCATTTGGCTTCTTCCTGTTTCTTTGTAATGAATAAGTGAAAGGGAAGGTCTACAAGGAAGGCAGCTTACTTAATGATTAAGTAAAGGGGACATGTGTGTATGCATGCCTCTGGTATAACATAGAACATATATATGTGTATATGTGTAGGGGTGTATGTGTGTCTTATATATTAAATAAGTGTCTTTAGGTGGCTGTCTCCTGTCATCCTTGTATCCTGTCAGGTAGATGAGGAAAAGCTGGCCTTCCTGGTAACTGAGTTGCCCGACTCCTCTCCCCATTCTAGCTTGCCTTTCCTTCCTTTGGGTCTCTACCCTAACTGCTGAAGAGTCTACCTATGGAGGCAGAAGCTGCCTTTAGTAAGTTTCCTTATTGATCTTAATAAAGCTCAGGGAGGTCTTTTTCTTATCTTTCCCTACCTACAGGGCTCCCTACCCCTAGAAGAACATACACAAGAAGCTACAGCAGATGTATATAGAAACTTCATAATGTCAAAAAGGTGAAAATTACCTAAATCATCACAAACTGTTTAATGCATAAGTATGAAACAGTATATTCATGTAGTGGAATATTATTTAGCAGCAATAAGAAATGAAATACCAATTCTTGCTATAATGTGGATGAAATTTGAAAATATGCTAACCAAAAGAAGCTATTCACAAAAGTCAACATAAACTATTCCATTCCAGTACCATGAGGAAACCAAGCACCACTCAGGTTTATTATGCTGGAAGACCCAGAGGAGTTCATGCTCGAAAGTCTGGGCCCTGAGTATAGAGAGTGTAAGGATTTTATAGGACATTACTTCCAGATTGAACAAGTTAGGTGTTGGTTTCCCACCTGAGTTTAAAAGTAGGGCAGTTACTTAAACCATGAAAGCAAAACCAATGGACCAATGGACGGGGGGCGGGTGCGGCAAGCAGGCTGTCGGACAGGTCACAGGTCACTGTGGAATGAGGAAACAGGGCTGCCGAACAGGTCATGTGCATAGAGGAAGCAGGCTAGGGTGCTAACTCTAAAAATGGGGTTCTGGGGGGTCTAGGGTCCTAGTTCTGAACGTCTCCCCTATCAGTATAACCAGATATTGTATGAAATGTTCAAGACAGGCAAATCTGTACATAGAGAAAATAGATCAGTGGTTTTCTAGATCTGACATATGATAGGGTTTTGGCTAAGGGGTTGAAGGATTATTAGGGTATAATAAAAATACTTAAAAACTTATGGTAATAATGGTTGCACAACTATGAATATACTAAAAGCCAATGATTTATATGCTTTATGTGGGTGAATGGTAGGCAATATACATCAATGAAACTGTTAAAACATTAAAAAATATTAAAAGTCAAGGAGTAAAGTAGATCATGCTAACATTAATAAAAAGTATTGGAGTAGCTCTATAAATTTCAAACAAAAATGACTTCAGAATTATTAGAGACAAAGAAGAGTGTTGCATTAAAATAAAAAGGTCAATGACATAGAGATATACTAATCTTTAGTGTATATGCATCTAACAAGAGAGTGTCAAAATGCATGAAGCAAAAATTGGTAGGACTACAAGGAGAAATAGACAAATCCACTGTTAGATATGGAGATTTGAACATTCCTCTTTCAGTAATTGATAGCTCAAGCAACAGAAAATCAGTAAGGATATATTTGCCCTAAACAGCACTATCAAGAAACTTAGTGTAATACGCATTTATAGAATATTCTCTCCAGTGTTAGCGGAATGCACATTTTTCTTTTTTTTTTTTTTTCTTTTTTTATTTTTTTTATTTTAAACCAAGAACATGTATTGGTACATTCTACATACAATGGTCACATTCATTACATTAATTCTGTACCTATACATGATGTATCTTGGTTCTCCCCCCTCTCCCCCCCTCCCCTCTGCACACTCCCTCCCTATTTACAGCAGGTTCATTTATCATTTTCCATATTTTCTCTTTCCCCTCTTTTTCCCCTGTTGCCTTTCTGCTTTTCCCCTTCTTTCTTTCTAGTACTTCTCTCCTCTGCTCACCATCCTCCTTTTATATAATATCTATTACACATCCCTGTCTTTATTTACAATCATGGTCTCTCATATCAGAGAAACAATTCGATGCGTGCTCATGAGTGTCCGATTTATTTCACTTAAGAGCATG
>PVJO010031153.1:0-14640 GCA_004026905.1 Hystrix cristata
CACACTCTAGTGCCCTCTGGGCCTTCCTGGTGACTGCACACTCTGCCCTGGTAGACAGGAGGGGAGGGGTCAGGGTAGACTGTGAGCAAGGACAGAAAACCAAAAGCACAAGGTGAGGGGGTGGGCATAGATGGTGCTCCACTCCCCTCCTCTGGCACTGCCCCTCTCTGCCCAGTGCCCTCTGGCCCTTTTCCCATCCCCCTTGCGTGGTGGCACAGGCAGTGACATGCAGGGAGTGTTCCACTGTCCACTCCACGGGTGAGCAGCAAGCACCCAGCCTCCTGGCATCCCCTTCCCGAGATTCCACCACCCACCTGGCAGAGCTCCAGCTCTGTGACCCATGACCCAGACCTCGAGGTACTCCAAGGTCCCAAAGTGCCTTGTGACCTCTCAGAGAGGACGATGGCACTGGCTCCAGCCTCGTTATCACCTCCGTCTCATGTACCTGTCACCGTTGCCACAGCCTTGGGAAGCGGGATGCTGCTCTGCATTCCCAAAGTGGCTGGCTTTCCATGGGAGAGTGTGTGTCCTTCAGAGTAAGGCCACGACTCAGGACATTTCATCCCCTGGGGATGTCCTCTGCGCGACCTCTGTGTTGGAGGAGTGTTCCTAAGCCATAAATCTCAGAGCTGACTGGAAGTGGGCTTGACCATGCTGTGGGAAGCTGCGAAACTCATTGAAGCCACCTGTGTTAGATCACAGTCCGGGCAGCTGGGCAGAGCCTCTTGTGGTTGGGGTCTCTGGTCCCCAGGCCAGGTAGGGGTGCTGGGGGCTGTGTGATGTCAGACTCTCTGCAGGATTTCCCACTGCAGGCCAGTGTCCTGAGAAATTGTCCCCAGCCTGGGGAAAGGCCACAGCCTCCCAGGTCAGCTTTGAAAACCGACAGCACTCGGTTGTACTTTGAAAATGGTGTTTCCATGCTTTGTACTCCCACCCTGCCTATAGCAGGGTCCTGCATTTATTTATTTTAAATTTAATTTATTTAAATATTTTAAATAGTGGCATATTGGGCACATTGTATTTAACAGTCACTGGCACACAGTGCTTCTCATGTGCTGTGCAGTGATTTGAGCACTTTACCATATTAACACCCGGAAGCCTCCTGCTAGCCTGTGAGGCGGACCCAGTATTACTCCACTAACTGCCTTGGAGCAGTAACTGCAGGCTCCTTCCATGGCATCTTCACACGGTCACTCTGTGTTGCTTTATTTAGGGTCCTCTCTGGTTGGCCCCTCCTCCTGCTCTGCAGGAAGAGAGATGTTGACCTAAGCCATGCTGTTCTTCTCCCGGCCCACCCTGCTGTGTAATGGGACCCAGGTGCAAGTCTCCTGGGAGCCCTGGATCCCATCTTGCAGACCCCACCTCTCATCCCACACCCCTCATCCCACCAACCATCAGTGGCAGCCCTGGGGCCAGGTGGGCAGACTGCACGTTTTGAACTTGACCTGTGGTACCGGGTGGTCCCCCGGGTCAGGCTGACAGTCAGGCAGTTATTGGTATCACTGAGCACTGGCCAGGGGACCTTGGGCAAGTGTCACCAGCTCACGCAGGAGCCAGCAGTGTCAGGGATTACAGGTTTGAGGACTGTGGTAAACAGGGGGTCCCCGACCCCACCCAGCCACTATCCCAGCTAAACCAATTGTTGCTACTGTCTTCTGATTTTTATGTGAAATCTGCTTTTTAATTGTTGTCATCTAATTAACACACACACACATGTGCGTGCACACACGCTAGGTTTAAAAAAAAAAATTAGTGCATGAGCCAACCAAAACTAGCTCCTGGAAAAGGTGGCCCAAGGTCATTTTGTGCCTCTGTGAGCGTGATGATGGCCCCTGTAGACCCCGTCTGGGCTCAGCACTCCAGGGGTGCAGTATCCTTTCCCAGGAACTGGAACCTGCTGGGCTTCCCAGAGGAGGCAGCTCATGGCTGGGGGGCTGGGTGGTGTGTGTCGCTTGTATCTATCATGTGACCTTGCCTGTGTGTGCGGGGCCAGCCGACTTGTTCATGGTGACTGCAGTGGGACTTCCTGTAGGACCAGGACTGTCCCCATGGGAGAGGGTGGGGACCCTGTGACAGTGAAATGCACTCTGTTAAATTCTCAGTTCACACAGCCCCCCAACGTGAAGGCAGCTGGGGCCACAGCAATAACCATTCAATGCTCTCATCCCAGGGGATCCCTGAACCCCACAATCTCCCTTTGCACTTTCTCTTTTAGTGACAACAGACCCGGCCCTGCCCAGTGGTGTTGTGGGGATGGTGACCGCTCTGAGCCAGGCTGGCCTCAGCCCCTCCTTCCTGTCTGTCCCCTCTGCCCTGTGTGCTCCCTCATTCTGGGGAGGGGCGGTGCTGTCTGTTCAGGGGGGTGGGGCACTGTGACAATGTGTGTATTTAGGCTGGTCAGGGAACCAAATTTAAGGAGGCTGTGGCCCGGGTTGAGGATGGGCCGTTCTGGCTGTGGGGATACGATGACGTCGCATCCTCTGCTGTCTTGGGTTGATTTGGTACCTGGGGAGGGAAGTTTAGACTGCTAAGGAGGGCCTGAACACCACCCCCTGATACTCCAAACCCCACTTAGATCTGGGACACTCTGGGGCCAGCCCCCCCATAGCCCTTCTCCCTAAGGGAGAGGCTTCCTGTGAGGGCCGTATCGGGTGCCCATCCTCACAGGCCCCTGGCCTCCACCCCTCCCCAAGGACTGTGGGACCTTCCCAGCCTGCCTCCCAGCCTTGCACAGGCTGTGGGGTGGGCGGGGGGGTTCACCCCAGCACCCGCTATCCGGCACATGTGGGTACACATGTGCTCCACAGCTGCACTCACTCGGCTGGCTGGGGACAGCTGAGTGCAGCATGTTGGGCACAGGGTTCTAACTGTAATGCCCGCCCTAAAGGGCACCTGTTCCAGCACCCGGGCCCCCCTGCCCCCAGGACTCTCACCCCCACCTCTCGGCCGTTGCACCATGAATGTACCCCATCTTCCTGACTGGCTGCTCTGAACTCTGGGCTGCCTGCTGCTAACCCCCCAATCCCCCCATGCTAGGTCCTGTTTGCTTTTCTTGTCTCCTGGGTCCCTGGTCCCACTGCAGGGATGGGAGTGGGGGTGGGGAGATGGGCACACCCCTGAGTGCTTCCAGGGCTGGGGTGCAGTCTGGGGTGCAGGGGCCCCGTGGCCTCACCTCATCCCAGTTACCTCGATGCTCACAGGGCTGCCCCCCCGCCCCGTAATTGGCCTTGCAACTGGATGCCAAAGAGCCCAGAGTTGTGGGGAACAAAGCTTGGACTCCAGATCTCTCAGAGCCACCCAACCCCACCCACCACTTTTTGCCCACACCCAGGTGGGAGACCCGTGCCCCACCCCGTCCACCACTAAATGCCCTGGGGGACCTCAAACATGTCCCCGCTTCCAGCGCTTCCCCTACACCCACCCCAAAAATAAAACTCAGGGACCAACATCTGCTTCCTTTGCACTTGCTCTGTTACCCCCTCCCTGTGTGGAGGGCTTGGGGGTCGGGGCGGGCCCTAGGGTGACAGTGTTGGGCAAGGAGGGGGGCTGGGCTCCTCTCCCCCAGGGGGCAGGTACCCTCTCCTTGCCCGGGTTGGGGAGGAGTAAGGGGGCACAGGAGTGGCGAAGGGACCCCCGCTCCCAGGATCTCGGCCAGTTTATTCCTGAGCCTTCCCCCCATCCTAAGTCCTTTCCTGGGTGACCCCCGTTTTGTACTGCAATAACTCTGTATTATACGCTTGCACTACCCTGCCCTGGCCAGCCTGAGCATGCACGAGAAACTCGAAACACGAAGACAGGACGCTGATTTTTTTTTTCCCTCCCCTTTCTCTCCTGGGTGCGTCCTCCTTAGCGTAGGTAACAGTGTTGGGGGCCCCTGGGCCGGTAGAAAAGCATGCACTGAGCCCCCCACCCCTAGATGCGAGTACTGTACAAAAATCCAACACTTGAAATTGACATGCATATGTGCGGCGCCCACGGGGTGGGACACGGACACGTACCCAGTGCACACGGCTGCAGGGTGGGGAGGGGGCGCCTGCCGACAGTGCCGCTGTGCAAGGGATCTTGTGCCTTTTCAGTCCCTGTATGTTCCTGCAGACAATCCGGAGAGCTTGTGTACTACCAAATCCTAATTAAAGACGCCTTCCAGGAACCTGCGCCTCTGCCTGCTTTCTTTCCCCCTCCTCAGGGTGGCCTGTGGCCAGGGGTGGGGGTGGGTCCCCTTCCCAGCTGACCCTGAGTCACCCTCCCCTGCTGGCTGTGCCTTTCCAGGTGAGGTAGTGTGGGCACCTTGGTCTCTGGTCCCTGAGTTGCCAACATGCCAGAGAGGGGTGAGTAGGAAGTAGGGGGTGTGGGACTCTGTTGTCTGTTGAGGCCAACGGAAAGGCAGGATGCAGAGAGCTCTGTGCAGTGGGAGGCCTGGGGTCACTCTGCCCTGCTTCTGCCCTTTCCTGCTTGTGTGGCAGTCACAGGGCCTGGGCACTGTGGCACCAGAGTCCAGTGGAAGGAGCCCCAAGTCAGAGGGAGGGCTGAGACACTCAGAGGATTAGAAAGACTTGTGGACTGCACTGCAGGGGGGCTGTGACCTGTATCCCCCACCCCATCCTCAGGGTCCTGCAAATGAAGGCACCTGTCTTCCCTCTGGGCCCAAAGCAATTGTGGGGACGGGGGGCCAGCTGCACTTCGTAACCACACACACCACACACACACATTGGAACAGTTGGAGTGGATTGAGACCCTGATCTGAAGGTTGAGTGTGTGACATCTGTGTAGACCCGCAGCGTACAGGTGGCCATGTTCCCACCTCTGCCTGGGCCAGGGTGCCCGCAGCGCCCCGTGGCAGGTAGAGGGGAAGGAGGGAGGGCCTCTATCGTGACAGAGATGTGCTGAGAGAGAGCAGGTGCCGGCGGGGAGGACACTGGGAAGGTGGCAGTGTTGGCTGAGGAGGACCCTTGGTCTGCATCTTCTCTCCCTGAAGGCTGGGCAATGGGGCATTACCGGGGTGGGGGCTCCCCAAACCCTGCTCACATTGTGGGGGAGAGGAGGGAACTGACACCTCCCAGGCTCCCTTCACCTTGGGACTTTGGGCTGGAGCGCACTGTGGGTCCTGAGCTGACCTGGTCATCAGGATTCTTGATTTTCGTGCAAGCCAGGGTCGGTGAGTCTCTCCAGGTCTCGGGATCCCCATGTGACTTTAGGACTGACCAAAACTCCAGCTCTTGTTTCTTCTGACAAAGAGGAGCTAAGATGGAAGGCGAGTTCCCCTTCTGCTTGGCTAAAGTAGGCTCCATGAAGGGGACATGGGGGTCCCCCCTTCTGGGTGGGGACTTTCCAGAGAGACCCAGGGCCTGGCCCCATGGCACAAGAAAGGGTCCTTCTAACAGAAATGTCCTAGATGTCTGAGATGAAGGGTGACCTGCGGTGTCGGAGGATGTGCTTGCTGGGCTGGACAGGAGGAAAATGTGATCAGGGAGCTGTGTCTGTCTGCCTGCCCCCGGCTCTCGGTGCCGTCACCTCCTCTAGTCCCCACTCACCCAGGAGCTCACAGCAGCTGCCTCTGCCCCGCCCCTTGCTCTGGCCTTCTTGTTGGTACCTGCACTTGGAAAAGGTGTCCTGGCACAGAGTCGTAAATGTTTGCTAGACGAATGAATGGATGAATGAGAACGAATGAGTGGCATGGAAAAAGAAAACAATTTCTGGGCCTTGCAGCCCAGATGTGGTTGGGACAGAGCTCGTTTGGTTGTGCTGGGCACTGTCTTGCACTCCAGTCAAGTTCTCACAGAGGTGGATGATGGGGAAGGTGGTGGCAGTTGGCTGGGGACAAGCGATGGCCTCAGCAGGTGCTCAGCCCTGGAGATTCCTGCCTCAGCCTCCACTAGCCTCTGTGCTGCTCCCTAACGCCTCGGCCAGTGGCTGTGGATGCTTTTCCCAGCCCTGCTCCCATAGTTGTGGTCCCAGCTTTCTGAGGTGGGGAGGGAGCAGTGATCCCCAAGCCAGGGTGAGCAAAGTGGTGGTGGCTAGCAGGTGGGGGTGGGAGGGAGCTCTCCACAGGCTCCTTGCTTACATGACCTCATTTAGGGTCACAGCCCATGGGAGCATGCCATTCCCATTTCTTCCCTGGGTATGGAGATGTCAGGCTGCCTGAAGAAGGGCCATGCTTGCCTCGTTCAACTCTGGCCCTCAGAACCTGGGCTCACAGCATGGGACAGCGGATGTTCAAGGGCTACTCGAATGGATGAATGAATGAATGAATTGAAAAACCCCTCCAGGGACCCTGTTTATAGAAGCAAGAACCAGAATGCAGGAAAATAAGTAGAAAGGAGAAAGCCACGAAATTGGTTTGGGGAGTGGACAGGAAGGCTTTGCTATGGATGAGCTGTTGGAGGAAGAGTAGAAATTTATCCAGGAACAGAGGGATTGGTGGGGATCCCCCAGGCAGAGGAGAGCTGCAGGATGCATCTGGGAAGTACTGGCAGCCTCGCAGTGGCTGGAACCCAGGGTAGGGGACACGTGGATGCTCCAATATAAGTGGCTGGAGCAGAAGGTGGGAGCCAGGTGGGATGGCAGTGGGGGCTGCTCACGGGCCTATCCGAGATGGGAACCACCTCCTGAGGACTCCAGGGACCTGGAGTCAGATCTGGGTTTCAGGCTGGTTGCTGAGACAGCAGTGAGAAGGATGGAGAAAGCCAGCTGGAAGCTGGGGACCCTGGGCAAGACAAGGCTGTACCATGGGCCTGGGGTGCAGAGGCAGAGATGGTGAAGGGGGGCTATGGCTGGGTGAGGTGATGTTAGAGGTATCAGAACTTCCTGGGGCTTCCGGTCTGGATGGGCGGTGTTGTGCTAGTTCAGGAAGACAGAGACCCAGTTGTACAGAGAGGCTAAAATGTGCTGGACACTCAGTGCCATTGCCCAAGGGAGAAAGCAGGTTGGTCTGTCCTGCCTGAGGCCCTGCTGCACTGTCGGTGCTGAGCAATGTTTGGATAGGGCAGAGCAGCGTAGGGACCAAGAAAATGGTGGAGACCAAGCAGGTCACATAAGGTGGTCAGGCCTGTCTAGCTTGGAAGAAAGAATGTGGTAGGAGTCTAAAAAAACGAAGAAACATGAGGCTTCATGAAAGCTAAGCGAGTGCCAGTCTCCCTGGTGGGGCTGGCCAGGGCAGGATGGAAGAGGGCTGGTGAATCAGGGGTCTGGGGGTAACTTTTGGGTGACAGAGGACAGCCCTAAATCCACCCTGGTCCTACACAGGTTCTAGTGGCCCTAGACAGCCAGCTGTCTAGCTGCAGAGGAATGGAGAGAACAGGCCATCTGTGGGCCAGCATCAGCCCAGCCCACCTCAGGAGGGGACACAGGCCCTGCTGCCCCTCTCTGGGCTGGTTTCCACATCTGTGTAGGGATAGTTGACCTAAGCAGTGGCTGTGGTACCTTCCTGCTCTTACTTGGTGCTGACTCTCAGATTTGCTCTGGGATTTCAGATGGGCACAGTGAAGGGTGGGATGGAGTCTTGTAGAGGGCAGGAGATGGAAGAGCCCCCAGGGCCAGTGCCTGGGACCCCAGGGAACCTGAAGCATGCACTCAGTCATTCTTCAGAGGTTTACCAGGGACCATTCTGGGCCGAGGACAGCAATGTATGAAACAGACACGGTGCCCACCCTCGTGGAGCACAGGAGGTCGCCTGGCCCATGGGTGCAGTCTCCTCGGGCCCGGGAAGGGATGACCTCAGTGGGTCCCTGTGTGTGCCCCTGCAGGTCTTCTCCGTGGTGCCCCCATTTGAGGTGAATGGCCTTTCTCGAGCTGTGCCTCTGAGCCTGCCCTACCAGGACTTCAAGAGAGATCTCTCTGATTACCGGGAGCGCACACGGCTGCTGCACAGGGTCCGGAGGGTGGGCTTCTCGCACACGCTGCTCACCGCCCCCCAGGGCCCACCGGCTCCTGTCCAGCCTCAGGCTAATGGGAAGGAGGAAGAGGAGGAGGAGGAAGAAGAAGAGGAGGAGGAGGAAGAAGAGGAAGAAGAAGAGGAGGAGGAGGAGGAAGAGGAAGAGGAAGAAGAGGAAGAGGAGGAGGAAGAGGAGGAGGAAGCAGTGGCCCTGGGGGAGGTGCTGGGGCCGCACAGTGGCTCCAGCAGTGAGGGCAGCGACAGGAGTACAGACCGGAGCCAGGAGGGTGCCCCGTCCACGCTGCTGGCCGACGATCAGAAGGAGTCCAGGGGCCGGGCCTCTATGGCTGAGGGCGACCTGGAGCCTGAGGAGGGCTCCAAAACGCTGGTGCTGGTCTCCCCTGGCGACATGAAGAAGTCGCCTGTTACTGCCGAACTGGCTCCCGACCCCGACCTGGGCACCCTGGCTGCCCTCACACCTCAGCACGAGCGGCCCCAGCCCACCGGCAGTCAGCTGGACGTGTCAGAGCCAGGCACTCTGTCCTCTGTCCTCAAGTCTGAGCCCAAGCCCGCCGGGCCTGGGGCAGGACTAGGGGCTGGGGCTTCGACCACAGGGGCAGGAGGCGTGGCAGTCACCTCCTCACCCTTCACCAAAGTCGAGAGGACCTTTGTGCACATTGCAGAAAAGTCTCACCTCAACGTCATGTCTTCCGGAGGACAAGCCTCCCAGCCTGAGGAGCTGGGTCTGGAGGTGCCCTTGGATGGGGGCACCGTGGAGGAGGGAGTCCAGGCGCCCCTGGAAAACGGTGCAGCCCTGTCGGGACTGGACGGGGCCAGGGTGGAGAGCTGTGCCCTGGCCGGGCCCCCTGGAGAGACCCCCTCAGAGGTGGCCGCAGACTCACTGCCCAGTGGCCCAGCCCTTGCTGATGGGCCAGCTCCGGGGGCCTCGTTGGAACCAGGCCCTGAGAAAGCAGTCGCTGTCTCCCCCAGCCGCCATCCCAGGCCAGGCCTTCGGCCCCGGAGTCGCATCCCTGTGCTGCTGTCAGAGGAGGACACAGGCTCAGAGCCCTCGGGCTCACTGTCAGCCAAAGAGCGCTGGAGCAAGAGGGCCCGGCCGCAGCAGGACCTGGCGAGGCTGGTGATGGAGAAGAGGCAGGGTCGCTTGCTCCTGCGGCTGGCCTCGGGGGCCTCATCGTCCTCCAGTGAGGAGCAGCGCCGGCCCTCGGAGACGCTCTCGGGAACAGGCTCAGAGGAGGATACGCCGGCCTCTGAGCCTGCCACAGCTGCCTTGCCAAGGAAGGCTGGGCGGGCAGCCGTCACCCGCAGCCGGATTCCCCGTCCTATCAGCACCCTCGTGCCCGTGCCCACGGCCACCCAGCAGCTCCCAGGCAGACCCCTTGGCGCAGCCCCGGCACCTGATCCCACTGTCACCAGCAGGTGAGAACCCCTGCCAGCTCCAGGGTGGGCAGAGGGTAACTGCAGAAGGTCACCCCCAGTGGGGAATACAGAGTCAGAGACTGGGAAGGTTAGGGAGGGACTCTCAGCCACACCTCCCATCTGCCATCTGCTAGCTGTTGACTTAAGTATCAGCCCTGTCACTGGGCCCAAGCCTGGTGGGAAAGGTGCCAGGGAGGCCAGGTTTGGGAAAGTCTGATGCAGATCAGTGGAGTTCAGTTTCCAGGGTGACTTAAGGCATTTGAAGCCAAAGGATAGCGCAGAGCTTTGAATGAATGGGAGAATACGTTATTTCATATTAATCTAACCATGCAGACTGGGGTGTTACTCAGGGCTTTAGCACTTGCCTAGCCTGTGGGAGGCTCTGGGTGCTATCACCAGCATGGAGAAGCAAAACACACATGTGCGCGCGCGCGCACACACACACACACACACACACACACACACACACACATATCATAGATTCCAGTACAAAATCCTCGATGATTTTAAAGATGAAATAGGACCCCCCAAGAAAGCTCTTCCAGCCACAGCCTGGGTGTATGTGGCCCCTAGAGGTCCCACTCGGGAGGACCAGGCCTCAGTTTACCCACCTGTACCTCTCTCCTCCAGCTCTGGGGATTCAGGGCTTTGGGGCTCAAGGAAGATTCTGAAAATGTTTCTCCTTTTTTATTTTTCTGCCCTCTTTCCTCTCACCTCCATTCTTCTCTGTTCCTCAAGCAGGCTCCAGCTGCAGAAGCCCCTCGGGTCGGCTGCTGCTGCTGACCTCCGCTCCAGGCAGCCCCCTGGCCACAGCCCGGGCCCAGGGAGAACTCCAGCTGCCAGGCCCCCAGCGCCCCGAAGCCCTGGCCTCCCTGCTTCCAAGGCACGCCACCCCAGCGTGTCCCCCAGGAGCCAGTCCCTGTCCCGCAAAGAAAGTCCATCTCCCTCGCACCAAGCCCGGCTTGGGCTACCCCCAGCTCGGGGTGTCCTTCAGGCCCGAGCCCAGCCTGAGGGTGGCACTCCCTCCCCAGGGGTCCCCAAGAAAGGACCCAAAGGGAAACTCCAGACTCAGCGTGCAGCAACCAAAGGCCGGGCAGGAGTCTCAGAGGGCCGGGCAGGGACCAGATAATGACACCCGTGGCTCTCTGAGGGCCCCCCCCTTCGCCTGGCCCCCTACCTGCAGCTGGCCACCCTGGAACCGCGCCCAGCACAGCCTTACGCGCCCCATGCGCACACCCGCCTGCATCCACCAGGACCGTGCGGGAGGGGGTCACCCGTCTTTCCTTTCTCCGCACCTCCCTGACCTGGCTCCTCTGTGCCCTGGAAGGCTCAGCCAGTTTTCTCCAGGACTCCATTTCTGGCGATGCCCCACACCCCCCAGGCCTTGGCCACTCTCTGTTCCCCAAGGCCCTATGCTTACACCTCCTGTAGCGCATTGCTCTCCTCCCTACTTGCTTTCCGACATCGCTACCCCCTGTTCAGAGAAACAGCCTCAAATTCCAGCCTCCCCATGTTTTCCTGGGCGCCTTGGTGGCCAGGGATGATCACTCAGCTGCCAGGCTGGGCTTGGGGAGGTGGGACCCAGGGGCTACAAGCCTACTCAGGTGTGAAGGGATAGCTCCCACCTGCCCCAAAGTCAGCTCCATCTTGGTCATGCTGGTGGGAGTTAACAGGCAGGTGATTTCTGGAGGGGGGGACTCTCTCTCCTTCTAAATTTGGGTGGGGCCTCCATGGTCACTGTGGGAGGAGTGTGGGCTGCCTTCCTGGGCAAGTGGTTCCCCATGGGAATTTGGAGAGGGGCTTTAAAAAGGTTTCACCCCCTCTCGGGCCCCCCATCCAGTGCTCAGGACCCCGACCATCAGGAATTGCTTCCTGCCATCTAACCTCATTCCTGCCTGTTGGGGTTTTGGCCAACTCCCCTCTCTCCGGGGTTCTGCACAGGTGGAGAAAGGCCAGCTATTGCCTTTTCTGCATAGGCTATTTGGAGAGTCTGGGACTCAGTTCCAGCTGGGTTACCCTTCTTATCTTCCCAGCTGTGGGAGCAGAAGGAGCAGGAACAATAGCCCACTGGCCTCTGGAGGCAGAAAGGCCCTTCCAAATTCCAGACTGTGCTTGTGTGATGGGTCCCTAGCCCACACCATCCCTCTCCCAGCTCCCCTCTGGCCCGGCCCCCATTGCCCTGGGCGACCTGGGGCCTCCTCCTGGGTCCCTGCTCCTGCAGAGCTCACCCCACCTTGTCCTGAGCCTTGACTGCTGACATCCAGGAGCCACAGAGAGCAGCCCAAGGGTTCCAGGGGAAGAGGAAGAAAGGCCTCCGTGTGCCCCAGCCATCTGGCCACATCCATCACCATCACCCGGAAGGATGCCCTCGAGGAAGCCGGTCCCAGAGTAGCCTGGCAGTGCCCACCCAACTCCCTCAAGGGCTAAGCAGGCCTGGGCTGCTGCTTCCATGCCAAGGGGGCAGCTCCTGTGCAGGCCAGCCCACAGGAGGGCAGCAGGGTGGATGGCCTTCGAGGTCCACCCCATGCAGATGCAGGAGCTCCCAGAACACTCAGGAAACCTCTTTGGACCCAGCTCTCCTGTCCACCGAGGGCCTAGCAGAGGGGGAGCAGAGGCCACGCCCTTCCACCCAGAGCTTCTCTGAATGACAATCAGCTCGCTTGTGCCCGAGGGTACCAGGGCCTAACCTCTGGTGCCTGGCCCCGGACCTGCTCCTTGCCACCAACTGAACCGTGAATGTATGGCCCCAGCCTCGCCTCTGCCTGAGGACCAGCAACACCCTGCTTTGGAGTTGGGAAGAAAGGGCTTCACACACCATGGGGCTGATAGAGACACAAAACCCAGGCTGCCCTGAGGATTCCAGACCTGGGTGGGGGCTCCCAGCTGACCTCAGGCTTCTGAGTGTCGAATGTCACCAGGTGAGGTGGGGAGGGAAGAGAGCCATTGGAGGGGCAGCTGGGACCTGGGTCTGCTCCTCTTCCAGGAGGGATCTTGGGCAGAGGAGGCCACATCTCCCAGTCTAGCCAGCTGCAGCCTCTTTCTCCTTGAGCCTCCAGGTCTTGAGCGCCCCTCTGAGTGTCTCCCACCTCTGTCCCCTGCCTCCCCCAGCACTTGCCCATAGTGACCGCCCGCATTACTGGCTCAGATCCGGGGTGCACTCACCCCAGAACATGCCTCCCCTCCCCAGCCGCATCACGTGTGCGAAGAGGGCACCAGGCACAGGGCTCCCCCTTCCCAGCTCCTCGCAGAGGCCTGGCTTGCTCAGTCTTCTCAGATCTGGGGACCAGCCCTAATGGGCATGGGGCGATGGAATAGGGAGTCGTTCTCCCCCTCCCCTGGGAAGCCACTGAAGAATGTTTACATGCCAAACAGAATGTAACCCCTGCCCTTCCCAGTCACTGCATGGCCTCTGCCCACCCTGCGCCTGTCCCCCCAACCCCAGCACCCTGGAAGCCGCTGTCATGATTAGATTGGTCTTGGAAGGGAAGTAGCCATCACACTATTAAAAAGCCTGTGGACCTTTCTCTCTATCGGCCTGGACTCTTCTTCCCTGAGGAAGGGGCAGGGCAAAACCCATTCCCGGGGTGGGGTTGGGGCAGGCAAGTGAGCAAGGACACCCTGGGATAGAGCATTATCTTGGGATCCAAACACTTAACTTGCTCAGGATCACACAGGCTGAAGGACACTGTCCTGCTCCCCCACCCATAGCGAAGCTTCTACTTGCTCAGCCCCCTGGTTACTTCTGCTCAGGGAGGAAGGAAGGAAAACTTTCATCGTCCCTTGTGTCCTGTGGATTCACATGTACCCAGGCAAAACCACATGTGAGCACAGCTCCTCACAGTACCCTCCATTCCTCTGCCCGAGCTGCACGTAGAAACCTGAAGCCAAAATTCCCCTGGAAGCGGGAGGCTCCTCGTCAGGTTGGTACAGGGTCATTTGGTGTCAAATTTGACAAGAGCATTTATAATCTTTATTAATTCCACTTATTATACATGTTTTCAGTGGAAATATTAATGTCTTTGATTGTAGGGTGTGGCTGTAGATTCTTTCAGGGTATTTCATGATAAATAGAATATGCACTGAATAACTTTTCTTTTCTTCTTTTTCCTGGGATTTCTCTCTCTCTCTCTCTCTCTCTCTCTCTCTCTCTCTCTCTCTTACTGAATTGTTTAGATAAGACAGAACAGTTGGAAAGTGATCTGCCTGTCCATTACTTAGGGTGGTCAGTGGGGCATGGTCTTCCACACAGTGGGACCCTACCGTGGGGGCACTGTGGGTGGTGCTCTCTGTATGCACTTACGGGCAGTCTCCAAGCCCAGGACCAGTCAGTACGTGCAGCATGCGCCCGATGGTCTAGGAGGAAAGTAGGAGCTGGGCGGAGGGTAGAGGGGGTTTGTGACCCATTTTTAACCCAAGTTCACTGAGCGAAGCCTTCACCGAGTGACCACATACATGATTTTGCCTTCCTTCTTATTTAAAATAGCAAAAGCAGCACATACTTGCAGCAAATGTTAAAAGCATATAAAGAACAGGGAAGACTCTTGTCCAGGAATCTGACCTTCTAGTAGTAGCTCTTGTGGATGGCATGGTGTGGGCCATTACGGACCCCTTTTTTCATGTTTATATTACTAGCTATCTCTCTCTGTCCACATATACGGATTATGTATAGGTATATTTCTTACGAATAAAAAACATACAGCTGGGCCTGGGGGTGGGTGCATAGCTCTAATCCCAGGATTTAGGGGAGGCTGAGGCAGAGTTGCAGCTTGCAACACAGTGACTTAGGAGGACCCTGTCTCAAAATTTAAAAAAGGGCTGGAGGCCAGATATGGTGGCTCATGGATGTAATCTCAGCATTCAGAAGGCTGAGGCATGAGGATCGCCCTGGGTGGAGCTGCAGCAGAACCTCCCAAGTTCCAGAAGCCCTTGTCCACCACCTCAGGAGGCAGAGACAGCTAAGCACATCCGGATGTGAGAAGTCAGGGCAGCCACCCACTACCATCACCCTGAGACTCACCCAAACATGGCCGCTGTCTGCCGAGTGTTCTGCTGTGGCGGGGTGGAGGTGCTTGTAGACAGGAGGGCGTCGGTGCCTGCCTTCTCCCAGTCAAAGGCCTCGTTCTCGGCAATGCCCCGCTCCTTCATGCTGTTCTCAAACACCGACATGATCAACTGCAGGGGTGGGGTGGGGGAGGACAGAGAGGTGACCCTGGGGCTGGCCAGGTGCAAGGGACAGTTGTAGGGACTGCAGGGGATGGGGCATTGGAAGGAGAAGGGCACATTGATTTTAAATGAAAACATGCACAAGATATGCAAATCTGCATGCAATTAGC
>PVJO010031155.1:0-14523 GCA_004026905.1 Hystrix cristata
GGGGGTTTAGCTCAGTGGCAGAGCAGGGCATACAGCAAGTGCAAGGCCCTGAGTTCAATCCCCAGCAACCCCTCCCAAAAACTCCATCACTCAAGTCTGCAAACACATCCACACTATAAACATATAGGTGACAGAAGAAATAATACAAGCTTTCAAAAAGACTATAAAGGGAATTAATGACATGAAAGATCTCCCAAACTATGTAAAGTGAGATTGAAAGATGAACAGTCCATCAAGCCAAGACTGCAGGAAATGAAAAGTCCAGAGCAGTTACACTTAGAAACAAGGGAAAGGGGGTCACCCCAGACAGACGAAGCTGGAAGACTGCGGACCGGGGCCGCATCGCACGGCTGCACGCCGAGGACACTGAACACCATCCACGCCTGGAAAAGCTCGGCGCCGTGACGATACAGGATGCTGCAGGCAGCGAGAGGTGCGGGGTGAGTGCGAGCACTGTGCAGAGTTTGAAGCTGAGTGCAGCCATCCAGGTAGCAACACACAACAGCCAGCAAGGGCAGAGGTGTGAGGACGAACTCGTCACTGGACGGTATTTCAGGGGTTTTTACAGCAAAGAGCTCCCAGGATAACTGGGCGGTTTACTACTTTTATTGCTGTCATTTCCACAGAACGGTATTTTGTGCAAAGTAAGTAGGGTTTTGGAAACTTTATCCCAGCCAGGACATTCTGAAGAACAAGGAAGAGAAACTGAACGAATGCTCAGAGGCATGTAGGGACATTCGCGACCCAGCTATGGGCAGGAGAGCAGCAGTGTTTCAAACGACCAGCCTGTCTTACCCTTGCGGGCCGACGGCCTGTTTGCCAGACCCTCAGGCACATGCGTCCCCTTCCTTTCCCTCCCGTCTCTCCCTGTTTCACACACCCATACAAGCACACATGCGTGCACACGCGCACACACACACTGTTTAAAAGGAGGGGCGGCGAGTACAGCCTGCGACTGGGCTTTTCCAGCATGTATAATAAATACGTCTCTACTAGACACCCCTTTCCATTCTCAATCACTGAGAGGCCAGCAACAACATTGACGTAACTCCAGAAAGCGCTCTCCTGGGAACCAGAAACTGCTCAGAGAAAAATTATCCAACCCCAGCGGACAAGACAGACCTAAGTCAGGACCTAAAACACCAGCTTTGTGGCAAAGCACAAATGCTTGCAAGTCTAGACGGCTTATAGGGACTGTTGTCCTGCTGTCCTGGAGAAAAACCAATGAATCCTTTGAAAGGGTGAGTTCCCAAAGGTCCAGGAAAATAGAGACTGCTGCTTTTTAGAATGAAGATGCACAGCACTTCTGAGTACGGTACTTATCAAAAAAACTATCCCCAAATAAAAGCTGATTTACTGCCTGGCATCAACTAAGACGTCCCCCATTTACTCCGCAGTGTGGGGAAATGTAACAGTTCCATTGTATCACGTAATTATTGTTAAATTCAGTTAAATCTAATCGTTTTCTATGTAGCCTCTTTCACGAAATAAGAGGACTGAAGGCCACATTAAAAATACAAAAGGAGGGGCTGGGGATTTAGCTCAGCAATTAGAGTGCTTGCCTTGCAAGCACAAGGCCCTGAGTTCGATTCCCGGCACCACCAAAAAAAAAATACAAAAGGATAGTCTACCTAATACAAAATGTAGAAGAATTTCTAACAAATGATTTGAGTTTCTTCAAAAATTAATGTCAAAGGGGAAAAAAGGAAAGAAGATTACACATTAAGGAAACGTAAGAGCCTTATTAAATCACGTGTATGTGTGGACATCTCGCTTGGATCCTGACTGAAACAACCAACTATAAAGCTACACTTGTGGGACAGCTAGGAAAATGTGAACACCGATTACACAGTAAACACGGTACAGAATGACTGTTTACGCCTCTCAGGTGTGGAAATGGCATGGCAGCTGTTTTCTAAAACCCCAGAGAGACATGGATAGGGCATCTAGAGTCTGTGGTCATCAGCTTTCCACAGCTGTGACAAAACACCCAGAGAAAACGCCTCAGGGAGGAAAGTCCTGCTCTGGCTCAGCCCCGAGGCTTCCGGCACAGGCCAGCTCCCATTTCTGGGCCGTGGTGCTGAGATGACAGCTTCCGCAGCACAGCGGCTCGCCGCAGACAGGAGGCAGAGAGAGGAGAAAAGAGAAGGGCCCCAACATTCCCCTCACAGCCTCACCCAGGATCCACCTCCTCCAGCTAGGCCCTGCGCCTAAGTTACAAACACCTGCCGACAGCGCCATCCGCTGGGCACCAAGGCTGCAGCACACAGCCTTCAGGGGCCCAGACCTGTAACAGATCTGCCTTGGAAGTAGGGTGGAAGCCAGGTGTGCTGGTGCAGGCCTTGGGAGGATGAGGCAGGAGGATGGCAAGTTCTAGCCCAGGCTGGGCAAATTAGCAACTAAGTGAAACTCCGTCTCAGAATAAAAAATAAAAAGGCTGGGGATTTAGCTCACTGGTTAAAGTGCGTGCCTTGCAAGCACAAGGCCCTGAGTTCAATCCCCCAGCACCAAAAATAAATAAGTAAATAAAATAAAATAAAATAAAAAATAAAAAGGCTCTGGGTTCAATCCCCAGTACCACAAGGCAGGAAGGCAGGGAAGGAGGGAGAGAGAGAAGAGAGGGGTGGAGATGATGAGGGCAAGCAGAGAGGTACATGTGACACAGTATTAGCTTGATGTTAAAACTGGTGAAGGGCAGGCATGGTGAGCACACCTGTAATCCCAGCACTTGGGGGACTTCAGCAGGATGATCACAAATACAAGGCAAGCCTGAGCGACACAATGAGATCTTGTCTCAAAAAACAAGAACAAAAACAAAACAATGTTCAAGTTGTTGGGTATGGTGGTACATATCTGTCACCCTAGCTACTCAGGAGGATGAGGCAGGAGGATCACATGTTTGAAGCCGGCCTGGGCAATTTAGCAAGAACCTGTCTCAAAATAAAAAGAGCTCGGGTAGCATGTGAGAGGCCCTGAGTTGGATCCCCGGTACTACAGAAAGACAGAAAACAAAACCTTTGAAGCTGAATGATGGGAATATGGAAGTTCATTACACTATTCTCTCTACTTATTCCTCAATATTTAGATAGTTCTGTAAGTTAAAAGAGAAGTTAGAATAGAATTGTTAGTGGCATTTAAATTAACATGGAACATTTCTGTAATAAGAATTCCTGTCATTAAAAAGTAAATAAACATGCACAAAGGAGCACACACCGGGAAACTCACTGAGTTACCTGTAACAATTCAAAGCAGAAAGACCAGTGTCCATCCCTAGTTGGTGGATAAGCAAATCGTGGCGGGCCGTGCTCTGGAAAGCTCCTAGGAGGATCAGTGTGGGCAGCCAGGGCCCAAGACAGGGCTGAGCCGGCTGTGGAATCACTTGCAGGGAACAGCGTGGAGTCCCCAGCCCGACCCAGCGTCTAGGCGGCCTTCCTCGCCTATACACACAGGAGGCAGGAGGCTCGTTTTTTGAACAACTCAGGCAGAGATTGCAGAGTGGGGACAGTCTTGGCACAGCCAGGCAGGTGCCAGATGAAAGGAGGGGTAAAGCGAATATCTGCACTCCAGAGGGTGAGACTGGCAGTACCCTGCTGTGTGGCCCTCGTATAGACTCCACTCCATGCACAGCACCCCTGACCCCACGGTGTCCATCGGCTGCTGCCCCCTTCCCCTTCCCTGGAGGGACTCCGATGGGTCCTCAACAGTCAGTAAACTGGCAGGCACATAACCCTTCTGGTCCTTCTCTAGTGCCTCACTTTTAAAACATGCGGGGATAATTACTGGGTGACAGACACTTGGAGCTACAACATGAAAGAGACCAAAACTGTCTGGGGAGAAATGGGCCTCTGAGGAAACAGAGGAAGCTGGAAACAAATGAAAACCATCGATATATTCAGAGACCAAAAGAAAGTCATTGCCCCACAAAACGAGAACAGGACCCTACTTTTAAAAAGGAATGGGGAGGGAGAAGCAAGAGTGAGGAAGAGCTTGGAAATGATTAAAGTGTGAGGATAACAAAGCAGTTCTCTTTCCTATGTAAACTATACCGCCAGGTAACTGAACAGCTGATTGGGGAAGCTCTCCTTTACAAGAAAACTTAGCTAATACCTGTGGAGTGAATAACTGAATCAAGATAGCACCATTTCCCAACCTGTAACAAACACATAGGGAATACCCCATCGCTATTCAGATTTATGCTGACTGCCTCATAAATACTTTTACTATCAGGATGTAACAAGGTCTGGCCATTGCCTCTGGATGGTAAATCTAGGCTCTCTTTTATCATTCTCCAGTACTTGCCACCAAACTGATGATCTTGTGGTGGAATACTATACTGTCATCAAAAATATAACTCAGATCTATCGATGTTCTTATAGGCAGAGTTATTGTCAGTTACTGGCATATAAAATTGAATAGGCAGCTGGGCACGGTGGCACACACCTATAATCCCAATGCTCTGCAATGCCACCAGAGGCAGGGAATCACAAATTCCATGCCAGCCCAGGCAATTTAGTGAGATCCTTTCTCAAAAAAAAAAAAACAAAAACAAAAGCCAGGGATAGCTCAGTGCAAAGGCCTTGAATTCAGCTCTCAGTATTGAAAATAAAAAAATAGGCAATTCACAGAAAAGTAAAATTATCAGTAAATGTAAGAAAACATGCTCAACCACACTAGAGATCTGTGAAAATCAAATCAAAACAAGAAGTGGTTTCGTGCACATCAAATTGGCAACAGAAACCAAAACATCTGATCGTGCCACATCTTGGCAGAGATACAAGGAAATAAGAACTAGCAGGTGACTGACAGGAATATAAATCCCTCCCCTCTTCTGACAAGCAATGTGGTCCTATTGTATTAGTTACTTTTCTAGGGTCAATGGTTCACAAGAGAGCAGATTCAATATAGGAAAAATACAAGTTACAACACTCACACAAGCCAAATGCAGGAAGAGTGCAGAATGGTCTGTCTACGCACTGGAGACCTGAAAGACCCAATCAAGGGCTGGGAGCCCACGGTGCTGTCCCATGTACACCCGTGTCTGCACTAAAAGGCTGAAGAAATCTATACTGGAACCAGGATACAATGCTCACAGCAGAGGTGAAAACCAGAGCTCCCTGGAAGCGAACAGCAGCCATCCTTGACGACAGGAAGGGCCTGAGCTCCTCCTGCGAGGAGAACAGCTGAGTTCTCTTCAGGAAACCATCTGCAACAGAGCTTCTCCTGGGAAACAGCTGGCCACTGTCTTCTGCTCCCGTTCTCCTTTATGTTATGTCGGCTACAATCCTCAGGTAGATCCTCTATGCCCAGAACCCACCAGTTCAATCCAGCTGGGTGTTCCTGCTCAAATCGACCACACCTATCTAGTTTACAAATACTTGTCCTGAAATGTGGAATCCTAGTTCTAAAGTGCGTATTTCTGAGGGGCTCTTCACATGCACCAGACAATACCACAGGAATGTCCATAGTACATACATGATGCGTCTTCATCAGTCGAAGGATAGGTGAATAGTGGTGTTTTAAAATAATGGAATACATAGGAATCAAAACCAAACAACTGGGGCTGAGGACTTAGCTCAAATGGTACAGCACTTACCCAGTCAGCACAAGGCCCCGAGTTCAATTCCCAGCACCACCGCTCCCCAAAAAAACGAGGGCCAGGTGTGGTAGTACACACCTGTAATCCCAGCACTCCGGAGGCCGAGGCAGAAGGATCCCCATGAGTTTGAGGTGAGTTTAAGGTCAGCCTGAACTATACAGCAAGACCCTGTCTCAAAAAACAAACAAAAAAACTTGTTGAGGGCTAGGGAACTATCTTTTTGTAAATCAGGGTAAATACATACTGGGCCTTTAAATGTCTCTTCAATGAGTCAAGATTACAAACTTTTATGGGTAGAGTATGAGGCATTCATTTTAGCTGTTCAGAAATTATAATTCCTGGCTCTCAGCTTAGGTTAGGGATGGTTAAATCTGAGTAGATTACTGACTGAATTCCCATTCTAACATAAAAGTATCTGTTAGAGTTAAAGCCAAAGCCACTAATGAGTTGGTAGTTGCTGTCCACGTTCCCAAATCACATCAAAAAAGTTCACATAGTCTGTTTTCAAAGTAGACACACATATATAAACAATCACCTTTTCAAAAACTTAACCTGCTGGCATTACAAAAGTCTGATTTTACCTTTGTGCAACCTGTTCAATTTTTAAGAAGATAATTAACTTTGAATATGTAGCCATAACAAGCAAAAAAAAGTCTAGAACAGGTAACTGAAAGAAAATTCAAATTAAGATTTCATGGGGGGGCAGTTGAGACAGGGTCTCGCTATGTAGTCCAGGCTGGCCTCAAACTCACAGCAATCTTCCTGCCTCAGCCTCTTGAGTACTGGCATTATAGGTGCTCCACCACACCTGGGAAAGATTTCATTACTAAAATCAGAAATTTGAGGTTGGGATGTAGTTCACTAGCGGATGCGGTTGGGAATTTAGCTCAAGCGGTAGAGTGCTTGCCTAGCAAGTACAAGGCCTTGTGGTCAATCCTCAGCGCCCAAAAAAAGAAAACAAAAACAAAAAACTTGCAACTAGGTGAACTCTGGCCCAGAACACATGAGTCCCTGGATTTGTTACCACAGCACTAAAGGGAAAAAAAAGAAGTAATCTGGCTTATACCATAATAGCCTAGCAGAGGCTTTTAACCAATACAAATCTCAATACATAAGAAATGTTTCCTTTTCTTCAGAATGAGTATTTTCAGCAGTGGCAAACCCATGGCACACATGCAGCAAGGCTGACTATATCCACTGAAAGCTCTAAAAGGTTCGCCATCACTGCTCTAGAGTAACTGCTGGATCCTACTCAGAAACTTCCCCAAGCCAAACATGGTGGCACAAATCTATAATCCCTGCACAAGAGAGGCTGAGGCAGGAGGATCCCTTGAACCCAGGAATCTGAGACCAGGCTGGGTAACATAGTAGGACCCCATCTCAAAAAACTAAAAAGTCTAAAATAAGACACCATTAGTGAAAACTACATTTTGGTACTTAATCTTCATTTGTGGGGGAAATCTATCCATTTTCAATTTACTTCTCAATCAGTAACTCAGAAACAAATATTTGTGGCTAAACTGATAAAAAAAAGTCACAAGGCCCTGAGTTCAATCCCCAGCACCGCCCCACTCCCAAAAAAGAACAAAGCCACTACTAAGTTTAACATAATCAGAATCATTGTGCTTGCCCCTGACTACACAGCTAGAAATGAGCTGGGAGTGGTGGCACAGGCCTACTGCAGCACTCAGGAGGCTCAGGCAGGAGGCCTGCCACGAGTTCAAGACCAGTCTTTGCAAATACTTCTGTTAGTAGTTCCAATGATCTAAATACTGCAATTTTTAAAATGCATAAATATTTCTAGACTATATCTATATGAAAACATAGGTAAAGTAATTGAAATAACTATACTCAGAAGAGGTCTTAATTTTTCTGTATGTTCAAAAGTCAAAAGTGTAGGGGCTGGGGATTTAGCTCAGTGGTGGAGTGCCTGCCTAGCAAGCACAAGGCCCTGAGTTCGATCCCCAGCACTGCCCCCCAAAAAAGGTCAAAAGCGTGCTGGTAATCCCAGTACTCTGGTAAACTAAGGCAGGAGGATGGCAAGTTCAAGCTCAGCCTAGGCAACTTGGTGAGACCTTGTCTCAAAATGAAAAATAAAAAGAGGCCGGGATGTAGCTCAGGGAGAAGGCCCGGGGTTCAATCCCCAGCACTCCAAAAAAAAAAAAGAAGTTAAAGGCCTTACTGAAGAACTTTTGGAAGTTTTAGCATAACTTGGCAGCAACTGTGAGGACACTAACTGAATGCACAAAGAGAACTTTAGATGGTTAGGCTCAGTGATCTGACCTTTAGTGTACTTATCCGTCCCACTGACATGCGTCTAGCAAGTACCCACTGCACCCCAGGGCTTGGTGGGGTCTAGCAGCAATAGGTTCATTGATACAATATAGAAAATGCCAAGAACAGGAAAGACATCCCAGTTTTTCGGGAGGCTGAGGAAGGGAGATCACAAGTTTGAGGCCAGACTGGGCAACTTCATGAGATCCAGTCTCAAAATACAAAATAATGGGGATGTAGCTCTGTGGCAGACCACCTGTCTAACATGTGGAAGGCCCCAGGCTCAAGCTGGGGGGTGGGGGGACGGCAGCCTGCTGTGGGAGGATGAGAACTTGGGCATTCATAAAAGGCATTCCAGAACTGAAAAGCTAAAAGATGAATACAATTAGCCACTAGGCTAGACAGAGTTTGAAGCAAAGAGACAGCTTTTATGAAAGCCCAGAGAGAACCCCTTTGGCCGAACAAACTGAAAGTGTTCAGTGTGGCTCAAAAGAAACAGGAGATGGGTGGGGGCAGCTAGATCCCAAGGCTCACTTAAAGACAGCCAAGTGTGGTGGTGCATGCCTGTAATCCCAGCACTCGGGAGGCTGAGGCAGGAGAATCACTGCAAGTTCGAGAAAAGAAAGTTCTTTTTTTGTCATTTTATTCTTTTTGTTTTTTTGAGACAGGTCTCGCTAAGTAGTTCCGGCTGGCCTCAAGCTCACTATGTAGCCCAGGCTTGCCTCGGACTTGCAATGATCCTCCTACCTCAGCCTCCTGAGTGCTGGGATTACAGGCATGTGCCACCATGCCCAGCCAAAAAAATAAGAACTTCAGACAGAACCACTGAAAGCTTTCAAGAATGGAAATTGACTGATCAGATTTCCATTTTGGAGAAGTAGGTGGCTTAGAGACTGGCAATACTAGAAACAGAAAATCAGTCATTTATCCTCAAAGTCACTCAGCACTTCCTGCGGTGAATGACACAAGTTCTGGCTTCATGGAGTCTGCATTGAGGGTGACAGCTTTAGTGGTCTGCACCAAAGTGGCAGAAACAGATTTAGAAAGAAATGAAGAGAGTCCAGAGATAGTTCCCAATTCAAAGTGGCGCCCACAGTCCTGGCTACTTTGGAGGCTGAGGACCTGAGGACTGAGGACTGCTTGAGCTCAGGAGTTCAAGACCAGCCTGGGCAACAGGAGGGAGGAAAGAAGAAAGAGAAAAGAAATGACAGTGGAGGGGAGAAAAGAGTTAAGGAGGCAACCAGCTTCTGGCCAGGGAGACGGAGGTTCTTTCACCAAGACAGGATGCGAAGGAGAGGCCCTCTTTCGGGCTCAGTTTCGGACAGCCTGGCAACATCGCTGCCAAACAAGCAGGGTAATCTGAGTCCCAAAGCCCAGAAGGAGGGCGGGCTTAGAGTCCTTCCTAGGCTGGCGCTCCCTGAGACAAGGAGCACAGGAGCGTGACCTGCTCTGCTTCACCCCTGCTCTCCCAACTGCACAGTCCCAGGCACACGGCTGGTGCTCAGTCTAATCATCTGCCCAGTGGGTAAGACACACACTTGGGAGTGACCAACAGACAGTGATATGCAGGGCTCAGAAGAATGGATACTGGCCAGGTTGTATTCAGAGAGAGCACTGCAGAGGACCCAGACGGAGTGCTGAGGAAAACCAGCATTAATGTGAATGAGGGGAAGTCACCCAAGTGGTCACACAGGGAAGGGAAAACAAAGAGATTCCAAAGTCCCACAACCCAAACAGAACATTCCTCCTTGGAACGCAGGCTGGGAGACCCTCGGTTTGATCCTCATACCCGCGGAAAACCTAACACTAAATAAATACCATGTTTCTCAATGGAAGGAGTAGACAAAAAGAGTTAAACACAGCTGGGAGTCAGACGTGAGCAGCAATCAGAGTGAAAAGAGAAGAGCCAGGCGTGGTAGTGACAGACTGCAATCCCAGCTCCACAGGAGGCCGGTGAACTGGAGGGCGCCCTGTGCAACCCAGCACGGCCCCCGCTTGAAGTGCAAAGGCAGGAGGGCTGGGACAGAGCAGGTGTAGGCCCGTCACTCCATTTCCAGTAGAAAAATGAGAAATGCTGAGGACAGGAGAAATGCATTTATGGGGCTGGGGATTTAGCTCAGTGGTAGAGCACTTGCCTAGCAAGCACAAGGCCCTGAGGTCGATCCCCAGCACCAAAAAAAAAGAAAAAAAAAAAAAAAACCATTTATGAGAACAGTGTACTTATCTAAATTTTCTACAGTACAGAGGAGAATTCTGAATAGAGACACTGAAAGTTTTAGACCTAAATCATTCTTCTTATCTGGTGAGTTATCTGCTGCAAGGGCAGCTCACCTTTTATAAACCTTTCTGTCATCCCACCTGAAGGGCCTCTGTACTCTTCCTCCCAACACCATTTATTTCCTGCCTAGCGCCTATCACAATCTGTTGTTGACTGTTTTGTTGAGTCTTTATTTGCCATATAAACTCCAAGCAGGCCCAAGCTTGTTTTGCTTGAGGCTACTTCACCAGAGCCAAGAACAGTGTGCAAGTGTGTGTAAGTGTACGTGCACATCTACACCCACACAGTCACATATACAGACAGAAATAAAACAAGTACTAAATCTAGATGGTGGGGATACATTTGATAAATAGATTATTAATTGTTCTACATGTTTGGAAATTTTCTTAGTCAACAGCAGAGGAAGCTGAGCATGGTGGCACACGTTTATAATCCCAGCACTCCGGAAGACTGAGGCAGGAGGATCACAAGTTCAAAAACTAGCCTGGGGCTGGGGATTTAGCTCAGTGCTTAAGAGTGCTTGCCTCACATGTACAATACCCTGAGTTCAATCCCCAGCACCGGGAAAAAAAAAAACCAAAAAACTAGCCTGGGCAACTTAGTGAGACGCTGTCTCAAGACAAAACAACAGAAGAACAGGCTGGGGGAGTAGCTTCATTATAAGGCCCTAGGTTCCATCCCCAGTATCGCCCCCAAAAAGAGGGGTGGCGGAGATGGGACTGTGGTTCATCATTCTCTAGGTACGATCCCACCACTACAATTTTTAAAAAAAGGCAAAGAGGAAATTGACTGAGAAAGTTTACTGAAGGTTTTTCAGACAGGGTCTCGCTATATAGTCCAGACTGGCCTTGAACTCACTGTGTAGCCCAGGCTGGCCTCAGACTTGCCGAGATCCTTCTGCCTCAACCTCCTGAGTGCTGGGATTACAGGCGTGCACCACCACATTCAGCAAAAACTAGTATTTTAAAATTCCTGATAATCATGCCATGCCCTCAATTTAAAAGCTTCTCTACTGGGACTCGGGATTTAGCTCAGCGGTAGAGCGCTCGCCAGGGAGTGCAAGGGCCTGAGTTCAATCCCTAGCACCCCCCCAAAAAACAAAACTTCTCTACCGTATTAACCCTTCAAAGCCTAGTGTTCCACATCTGAAACTCCCATAACAATGGAACATAACAGAATTTTTCTCTTCAAATTCTTGTTCCTTGAATTTTTCTATATAACATATATGAATTTCATAAAAAAATTGAAAAAACTACAATCTTTGCCACAAACAGGCTAATCTGTAAATCCCCAAGGTTCAGTTCAAACACTGTGGGTGTGCCTATCATGCCAAACTCGTAAGCAATGGAGTCCCTAAGAAAACAGTGCTATAGTCAAACCTATAACATCACTGGCAAAAACCTTTCAATGTAAGAGAGAATGTATACATATACATTCCTAAATAACAGCTCTTTAGATACACATATTACGTAAATTATTAAACTGGGTTCGTGTAGCATATTTCTAACCTCAACCTAATAATTTATTTAGGTAACAGCTGTATTCATTATGAGTGCTGAGTGCAGCAAAAAAGGTGTTTTTGAAAATAACTCAGCTATTAGTCAGCAGAACAAAAGAACACATTTGGTGAGGTTCTAAAACCTGTTCTCCTTTGAACCTTATGACTGAAGTATGCAGCCTGTAGTTAAAGGTAAATTGAGGGCGCCAGGAGGTGGGAACCTCCTAGTCTCAAGCACAGAATTGCATGACTGACCCTACAGCAGTGGTGGCAAAGGGTCACGTGCCACAGCAGGCTGCTTATATCATTCAAAGCTCTAAAACGTTCGCCATCGTTGGCCTCCAGCATTCACGGGAATCATGTCCTATTAACCCACACTCTCATTAGCCATACCTGATCCAATCAGGTACCATGCCCAATCTGGAATTCTCGTTTTTCTTGAGACAGGGTCTTGCTATGTAGCCCAGGCTGGCCTTGAACTTGCAGCGATCCTCCTGGCTCTGCCTCCTGAGTGCTGGGATTACAAGTGTGTGCCACTATGCCCAGTTCCCAATTTGTTACTCAGTTTTGTGGTTTTGACTAAGTAGAAATGTAGCCCAGGCTGGCCTTGAACTCACCATCCTCCTGCCTCAACCTCCCAAATGCCAGAATTACAGGTGTGTGCCAACATGCCCAGCTTAGTGTGTGTGTGTGTGTGTGTGTGTTTGTGTGTGGCTTTTCTGTTTGTTTTGGTTTTTTGAGACAGGGTCTCACTATGTAATTACAGGCATAAGCTGCCCCGTCTGGCTTTGAAGTGTTTTTAAATGTAACTGGCTTTATGCACAAAAGCACTAGAATGTATCCTGAGCATTCTAAAACTTAGTTTTAAAAGGATAAATTAAGGTATAATAACATTCCAAAACACAGCTGTCCCTTTCTCCATCAGAAAATTAGAGACATTAAATCAGGACCTGAGCCCTCTGGGCCCAAGATCTTCGGCTAACTGAAGATATCAAAAGATACTGGTTTTCACCTGGGCATAGTGACGCAGACCTGTAATCCCAGCACTACAGAGGCTGAGGCAGGAGGACTGCGGTGAGTTCGAGGCTAGCCTGGGCTACACATTGAGTTTGTTTAAGGCCAGCCTGAACTACGTAATGTGACCTTGTCTCAAAAACGTTAATAAATAAATAAATACAAGCAATTCTGTTACTGCTTTAAGTGTTGATCACTGGGGGAAAAACAAATTGGAAAATTCTCAGTAGTCTCACTCAGTTCTGTATTTTTTAAGCAAAAAGCCACAGAAAAAAGCAGTCGCAAAACTGCATATGTTAAAAAAAAAAAAAGAAAAACCTGCATATGTGCCAGGCATGGTGGTGCACACCTGTAATCCCAGCACTTATGAAGCTGAAGCAGGATAGAGAGACCCTGTCTCCAAAAATAAAACTGCAAATGTAATTTGCAAGGCCCCCAAATAACTTGCAGCTAAATTCCTAAGAAAAAGGTTCCTAAACTCAGGTGCCAACTTTTCAGAATAGTTTATTTTCTTTCTTTGTGCTAGGGAATCAATTCTTTTCGGGGGGGGATCAATTCTTTTAAAATTAAAGCAAATGTCTATTTTGGGGGGGTGCTGGGGATTAAACTCAGGGCCTTGCACTTGCTAGGCAAGCCCTCTACCACTTGAGCTAAATCCCCAGGCCCCTAGAATTTAAAAAAAAATTTTTTTTTTGATACAGAGTCTCACTATGTAGCCCAGGCTGGCCTTGACCTCCTGCCTCAGCCTCCCAAGTGCTGGAATTACAGGTGTGTGCCACCACGCCCAGCCTAAGAGCCCTTTTTAAAATTTTTGAGCCAGGGTCTTGCTAAATTGCTAAGGCTAACCTCAAAATTGCAATCTTCCTGCTTCAGTCACTTAAGTACTGGCTGGAATTACAGGTGTGCACCACCCTACCTGCCTCTCCAGATCATTTTGTACCCAGATTTGTTTTTGTTTTTGCTTTTTGAGACTGGGTCTCACTATGTAGTTCAGATTGGCCTTGAGCTCTATGTAGTCCAGGCTGGCCTTCAACTCACAGTGGTCTGTCTGCCTCAGCCTCCCAAGTGCTGGGATTACAGGCCTGAACCATCACGCCTGGCTCCAAGAATATTTTTAAAGAATCATCAAAACAGCATACTAGCTCCACATAAAAACTCAAATAAAAGAAAAACACAGAGTGTATTCAAATTAAGTCCTGGCAGGCCGAGGATTTAGCTCAGTGGTTAGAGTGCTTGCCTTGCAAGCACAAGGCCCTGAGTTCAATCCCCGGTACCAAAAAAAAAAAAAAAAAATTAAGTCCTGGCATCATAATAACAATTGTACTTCCATCTCCTCACTGACGATTCCCATGTCGAAGAGATTATAACACCTCGCAGACTTCCCAAATATCCTCCCCATTCTCTGCCCTCCTGACTTCCACAAAGGGGCTCAGAGTTTATGCTGCACTCTGGTGAGGCGGTCTCCATGATCTCAATTCCTTTTGCTATAAACACCCTGAGCCCCTCTGGCTATAACAGCCGACCTCCAGTCTCTACGTTAAAGGCACAAAACGCAGAAAATTAAACAGAACTCACTCCATGTACTGGATTAAAAGACTGAATTGCTGGGTATCAGCTAAACCCTGGTTCATGGTCTTACACAAAGACTGATAATGAAGTGGTTTTATGTTTGGGGTCTGGGAGCCGGTTCCTCTGACATCTCATCCACGTCCTCAATTCTCATGTCATGACCCCTTGCCCAAAGGCTTCGCTGTGGAGATTCTACACATGCGGCTGGAAAGGCATCAGCTACAAAGAAAGTCACTGGACAACCTGTTTTTAAAGAATCATTTACTTAAGAAATTAATTTACAAAAAAGAAATT
>PVJO010031156.1:0-14629 GCA_004026905.1 Hystrix cristata
ATCATACATCTTACCATATTTTTTTCTCTTCAGAATCTTTGGGAGTAAATGAAATATTTCATCTTGGTCGGCTTAATTGGAAGTTTCTCACCAGACACTTAGCTACAATACAATACTGGTTTGTCTGTTTGTTCTGGCAGTTCTGGACGTTGAATGCAGGGCCTCGCACAACCTAAGGATCCCGCTGCTACAGAGCTAAGTCCCCAGCATGGCTGCCACTTCAAGCAACCACATGACCAAGAGGACAACTATTCCCCTGGAGAAGCTGCTGAGTAAGTTTGGGGTTCTTTCCTCTCTTTGGCTCCTGTATATTTGCTTTCCCTTTAGATAATACTTGTTCTTCGCTCTGGAACATACTTACTGCTTCACCTGTATTCCTGAAGCTGCAATTATTTCTGGTTGACACCCCTAATTGCCTTATAACTGATACTGCTCGTTATACTGTTATGCTATTTCAAATTTGTGTCTGCTGATGTCATGGTCCTTTCTAACATTACAAAGTTTTTGCTTTCCATTTCCCAGAGAATGAAAATTATAGATCTATATCTTGAAAAGACCCTCGATACGGGTCTTGTGTGTGTGTTTGTGTATGTGAATGTGTGTCTGTGTCTATGTCTGTGTCTGTGTATGCTACTGGATATCGAACCCAGGGCCTTTACACTGTGGTACATTCCCAGGCCTTTGTCTGTTTGTTTGTTTGAGACAGAGTCTTGCTAAATTGCTGAATTACACAGGCTAGGCTCAAATTTGTATCCTCCAATAATGCAGGGATTAGAGGGGGGTGCCAACAAGCCTGGCTGCTTTGGCTTTTCTATGGCCTGTCTGTTATGTACAGTCAGGAAAATAAGACTCTTCGTACATCAAATTAAAAGAAAATGATCAGCTAAAACTTAAATCAGTTGACTCTGGTATTTTTTGTCCCCTACCATAATTCTGTATAGTTTTACAAGCAATTTTTCTGTAGGATCTCTTTTAGATTTGTATGTTCTGTGATGTATGCTTTGGCCAGAAAGCTAATGATACTGTTGTAATTTTAGCCCAACAATACTACTAAATGAGTTTTAATTAATAAAAAACAACAGAAACCTGCCTTACCTTTCCCCAGTTCTTACTGATAAAAGCAACCATCCTCTCTTTTAACTGTTTCTCTTGGACTTTACCACTATATGATAAATAATTTGCTTAGGTTGCTATGTTTCTATTACTTTTGACTTTCTGATACTTGCCATTTCTCATTTCCATCTAATGAAAGCAAAAATGATAAAATGAAAGATCAATGATCCCATTAGTATGTATTACAGAATCAAATAATTAGTATGGTTACATTTCCTGTCACCCCTTTCTGGAAATTATTTTTGCTCATTCCTCAAATAGTTTTTAAAAAGTAAATTCATAATTTTTCCCAGTTATGCCTTTGGAATCATCTTATCTTTAAAACTAGCAAATCTTTGTTCCAAGTGCTCAAATATAGCTGATATGCTGGCAGTTCACTTTCACCCTGGCCCTTGAGTTCTCTGAGATATTTCTTTTTAGAACTCCCTTTTTATTTTTTTTAATTTTTTCATTCTTGCATTTGTTGTTCTTGAAGTCTGACTATGTAGACAACATTTGAGATTTTCTTTTCCCACTTTCATTAACTGTAGGCTTTCTCCTTAAACTCATCTCTTCCTTTTCTCCATTTCTTGGTTCTACCTGAGCAGATTCTCTGGTAGCCTGCTAATAAACACAGGAGATGTATATAGAAAAGGTTTCTTTCATATTCAATCACTTGATTAATTGTTTGATCCAGCAGGGAATTATGGGTTAAAAATTCTGTTTATGGACTTTCTCCAAAATAGACCACTTACTAGCTCATAGAATATGCTTAAGTAAATGCAAAGGAATCAAAATTATCCCATGCATACTATCAGACCATACTGCATTGAAATTGGAAATAAACAGCAAAAGGAACTACAAAAACTTTGCAAACATATGGAAATTAAATAGCACCTTCCTGAACAATCTTGAGTCACAGATGAAATTAAAGAAGAAATTAGACAGTTTCTACAATTGAATGATAATGCCAATGCAACCTACCTAAATTTATGGGACACAATGAAAGCAGTCCTACGAGGGAAATTTATAGCATTGAACTCCCATATCAGAAAAACAGGGCAAGCTCAAACAAACAACATAATATTGAACCTTGAGCTTCTAGAAAAAGAAGAGCAAGTCAACCCAAAACTCATAGGAGGGAGAACATTATAAGTCAGAGCTGAAATTAATGCAATTGAAACAAAGAAAACAATACAAAGAATCAATGAATCAAAGCATTGGTTCTTTGAAAAATTAAATAAAATTGACAAACCCTTAGCCAACCTTATAAAAAAAAAAAAAGGAAAGAAAAGACTTAAATTCATACAATTAGGAATGAAAGGGGTGAAATCACAACAGATCCTCCAGAAATCCAAAAGATCATTAATACCTACTTCAAGAATCTATATTCCAATAAGATTGAAAACACAAAAGAAATAGACAAATTCCTAGATAAATATGAATTACCAAAACTGGATCAAGAAAATATAAAAACTCTAAATAACCCAATATCAGCCACTGAAATTGAAGAAGTAATTAAAAACCTACCAACAAAGAAAAGCCCAGGTCCTGATGGATTCACTGCTGAATTCTACAAGAAATTTAGGATGATTTAATGCCACTAATTCTGAAACTCTTTAATGAAATTGAAAGAGAAGCAATATTCCCAAATTCATTCCTGGAAGCAAGCATTACCCTGATACCAAAACCAGAGAAGGATCCAACAAAAAAAGAGAACTACAGGCCAATCACATTAATGAACATAGATGCAAAAATACTCAATAAGATACTGGCAAACAGAATGCAACAAGTTATCAAGAAGACTGTACACTATGACTAAGTAGGATTCATCCCAGGGATGCAGGGATGGTTCAATATATGCAAATCAATAAATGTGATACACTATATTAACAGAGCCAAGGACAAAAACCATATGATCATCTCAATAGACGCAGAAAAAGAATTTGACAAGGTCCAACACCCATTCGTGATAAAAATCCTGCAGAAAATTGGAATACATGGTCTTTATCTCAATCTGATTAAAGCCCTCTATGACAAACCAACAGCCAACATCATACTAAATTGTCAAAAACTGAAAGCTTTCACTCTAAAATCCAAAACAAAACTAGTCTGTCCAGTCTCACCACTCTTATTCAATATAGTTCCAGAAACATTGGCCAGAGCAATTGGACAAGAGAAAGAAATAAAAGGAATGAGGATAGGAAAAGAAGAAGTTAAATTATCACTATTTGCAGATGACATGACACTCTATATAGAAGACCCCAAAAACTCCATCAAAAGATTTCTAGATTTAATAACCAAATTCAGCAACATAACTGAGTACAAAGTCAACACTCAGAAATCAATAGCATTTCTGTACACAAATAACAGACTCATGGAGAGAGAAATTAGGGAAACACCAACTTTCACAATAGCATCCAAAAAAATGAAGTACTTAGGAATCAATCTAACAAAGGAAGTAAAAGAGCTATACACTGAAAACTACAGTACTTTGAAAAAAGGAGATTGAAGAAAATATCAGAAAATGGAAAGATATCCCTTGTTCTTGGGTAGGAAGGACCAATACAGTGAAAATGACCATACAACCCAAACTGTTATTCAGATTTAATGCAATCCCAATTAAAATACCAATAACATACTTCACAGAATTAGAGAGAACAACACTAAAATTCATTTGGAACCAAAAGAAACCTAGAATAGCAAAAACAATTCTAGGCAACAAAAGCAAAACAGGGGCCATCACAATCCCTGACCTAAAACTATACTACAAAGCTACTGTAATAAAAACAGCATGGTACTGGCACAAAAACAGACCCCAGGACCAATGGAACAGACTAGAAGATGCAGAAACAGGTCCAAACACTCTCAGTCACCTTATCTTTGACAAAGGGGCCTAAGAACCTCACTGGAAGAAAGATAGTCTCTTTAATAAATGGTGCTGGAAAAAAGGCTCTCTACATGTCGAAGAATAAAACTGGACCTGTATCTTTCCCCCATGCACTAAGCTAAAAGCAAAGTGGATCAAAAATCTAAATATTAAAATAGAAACACTACATCTGCTGGAAGATGGAATAGGTAGAACTCTTGAAGACATAGGTATAAGCAAAGATTTTATGAACAAATCTCCAACTGCCCAGGAAATATCACAAAGAATCAACAACTGGGATCTAATCCTATTAAAAAGCTTTTGCACAGCAAATGAAACCACCAACAGAGAAAAAGACAAGCCACAGAGTGGGAAAAAAATTTTGCCAGCTATTCGTCTGACAAAGGACTAACACCTCAAATATATAAAGAATTCAAAAAAAACAGACCCCCAAATTTAAAGACTCAATCCAAAAGTGGGCAGCTGAAATGCATAGACACTTCTCAGACAAAGAACTAGAAACAGCAAATAAACAGGAAAAAATGTTCAATATCACTGGTTATTCAAGAAATGCAAATTAAAACGACACTGAGATTCCATCTCACTTCAGAAAGAATGACTCTTATCAACAAATCAGCCAATAACAAATGCTGGATGGGCTGCGGGGGAAAAAGGAACCCTTCTCCACTGTTGGTGGGAGTGTAGACTGGTGCAACCGCTGTGGAAATCTGTGCGGAGATTCCTCAGGGAACTAGGACTAGAGGTTCCATTTGACCCAGCTGTCCCCCTTCTTGGTATCTTCCCAAAAGAATTAAAAGCACCAAACCACTGTGACACATGCAAACCCATGTATATAGCAGCACGGTTTGTAATCGCTAAATCTTGGAAGCAGCCTAAATGCCCATCAGCTGAGGAATGGATAAAGAAAATGTGGGGTTTTTATATAACGGAGTACTACTCTGCCATAAAGAACAATAATCTTGAGATACTTCTAGGTAAATGGGTGCATCCTGATACCATACTCTTAAGTGAAATAAATTGGACACACATGTTTAAATACCGCATTGTTCCGCTGGTATGAGAAACTGAAAGTATAAATAAAGACTAAAATATATTATATTGGGAAAGGGAAGAATGTCCAAATGGGAAAGGGAACAAGGCAGAGGGAGGGAGAAGGGAACAGAGGGACAAGAGAAGTAAGAAATAGAAGGAAAAAAATGGAAACAAATCTTTTGTAAATAAGGAAAGAGGAGGGGTGAAGGGAAAGGAGGGGAATGGGAGAAAAAGAAGCGATAAGATATATCATGTACAGGTACAGATCCCCTATGATGAATGTCCTTAGACAGGATTGTTGATCGGTAAGCAAAGTCCCTGAGTCCTCTCCTTGCCATTTATTCAGAAAATATCTCACAATCTTGTCACTCGTTGAAGTAGAAGGTGGATGAGGCTGACTCTCCTGGACAAGGGGGAAGTTCTGGGGTGTGACACAATGTATTTCTAACCCTCCCTGATTTTCGATGTTACGGATAGGCTATTGATTGGTCAATTAATGAATTGAAGCTAAAGTATAACATCCAGGAAATACTTTACCTTGTCCATAGCAAAAAACTTCCTCTCCATTATTTAAAATAATCGATGGTTGGTTTGTTTGTTTTTCGTGTAGGGTGATGCTTTTTCACAGTTTTTAGGAGCAAAGCTGCCTGTTTCACGCTAGCCAGGAAGCAGAGCACAGAGAATAGCCTCAGCAAGAGATGTATCCTCCGAAGGCACAGTAACTACCCCCCAACTGGGCTCCACCTCCTAACTACATCAGAGAATTAGTCCACTTAAGAGAATCATGCCCCCATGACCTGGTCAACGCTCCAGAAATCCAATCAAATTGACCAACAGGCAGGAAGATTACAAGTTCAAGCCCAACTTGAGCAGCTCAGTGACTTAGCAAGACCCTGTCTCAAAACAAAAAGAAATTTTTAAAAGGACTGGGGATCTAGCTTACTGTGAAAGGCTTGGATTCAATCCCCACTGCCCACCTCCGCCCCACAAAAAGAAGACGGTTAACTGGCATATGCGCTAAGGTCTTGCCACCAAAAGAGACATTGCTCAGACTGGACCACAGGTTGCTTTCTGAAAAAATTATTAAGGCAAATTGTAGAGTGCCCTTAGATATGTAATTAAGCAGAAGCAGCAATAACATTGACAAGCTGCCTTGATAGATTTCAAAAGCCAAATGATATTGTTGGCTCCTGGGAATGAATTCATTGGAGGATATTACACCACGCTTCAGGAGCAGTCACTGGAGACTTCCCCAGAACACTACAGTCTTTGAATGAAAACTTTGGAAAAAACAAAATGGAAGAGTAAGGACAAAAAGAAAGAAAAACTTACTACCAGATTTTTGTTTGTTTTAGAACAGCTTTATTCACCTATAATTTACATAAAATAAAACTCGCCATATTAGATTATACAATTATGGCTTTTTTTAGTGTATTCCAAGTGGTATATCCATCATCACTCACTACTTTTAGGATATTTTCATCACCTCAAAAGGGAATCCTGGGGCTGGGGATTTAGCTCAGTGATTAGAGTGCTTGCCTTGCAAGCACAAGGCCCTGAGTTTGATCCCCGGCACCCCAAAAATAAAAGGGAATCCTATATACATTAACAGTCACCCTCCTTTCTTCCTTCCCCGCTGCCCCCGGAAACCACTAATCTACTTCCTGTCTGTGGGTTTACCTTTTCTAAACAGCTCATATAAATCGAATCATATTATTTGGTTTTCTGTGACTGGCTTTTTTCACTTAGCAAAACATTTTCAAGATTCACCCATGTTGTATTGTATACCCGTACTACATTGCTATTGCCAAGTAACATTTTATTGTATGGCTAGATTCCATTTTGTTCATCTATTCCTCAACTGAAGAACATTTGGATTGCTTCGATTTTTGTTTGTTTTAAATAAATAACGATATTAGGAGCAGCCATGTATTAGCTTTTATGTGGAGATATGTTTTTACTTCTCTGGGGTATATTCCAAGGACTTGAACGGCAGTTTATAATGTTTAAACTTTTGAAAAAAATACCAAACTTGTTTCCAAAATTACTGCAGCTTTACAACACAGGCAGATACGAAAGCTCCAATCTCTCCACATCCCCACTAACACTTTTTTATTGCTTGTTTGTTTGATATAGTTAGCTTTGTTTTTGTTTCTGTTTTAACTATTGTAGTGGATATGGAGTGGCCTCCTATAGTGGTTTTTATTTGTGTTTCCTTAATAATAACGATATGAAGAACTTTTCATGTGCTTATTAGCTATCTTATCATACCTTTTATGAAAAGGTGTTTAAACAAATCTTTGTATAAGTAAGATTTATTTCTGGACTTTGAATTCATTAGTTTTTAATGCTGGGGATTGAACTCTGGACTCTGGCCATGCCGGCCTAGCACTCTACCACCGACATATACCCCCACCTCCCATTTCCATTTCACTGGCCTCTGTCTACGCTATGCAGCACCACACTGTCTTGCCTGGTGTAGTTTTATAGTAAATTTTGAAATCAGACAGTATAAATCCTCCATGTGTGTTCTTCAAGATTGGTTTGGCTATTTAAGATCTTTTATTTTTTTCATATGAATCTTAATATTCACTTTCTGAATTCTGAAAAAAAAAGCACTTTAAATTCCTACGTAGATAGTACTGAATATGTAGGTCAAGTGGGCAAATATTTCTGTTTTAACAATATTAAGCACTTCAAGTTTTTCCAGTTACGAAGATATTTCATTTCTTTCAATGTTTCACATTTTCAGTGGACAAGTCTTGCATTTCTTTTGTTAAATTTATTACTAAAGCTAGATACAGAAAGACAAATACTGCACATGCTCACTCATTTGTGGAAACTAGCAAGTCAGTCATGTTGTAGAAACATGGTTGGAATAGTGGTCACTAGAGACTGAGAAGGACCAAGCAAGATGGGATAGAAAGAATGTCAATAAGGGGCACCAAAAGTACAGAATAGAGACTTACTTCTGGTTCTTCTTAAGCACAACAGGGTAATTATTGGTTCAAACAATCTATGATATATTTCAAAATGACTAAAAAAGAGTACAAAACTCCCAATGCATGAAAATGATTAATGTTCAATCTTTTTGTTCATTAAATACTTATTACACTGATTTTAATATTACAAATTGCATACATGTACCAAATTTCCATAGTGTACCCCCAAAAGAAAAAATATATATAGTTTCAATAAAACTTTTTAAAATATATTCCTACATTTTTTATTATTTACAGTGCCATTAAAAGGGACTTCATTTCTGGGTTATTCGTTGCTAATATATAAAAATACAATTGATTTTTGAATTGTGATCCTTTAATCTACAACCTTGCTAAATTCATTTATTACTCATTTTTTTGCAATGGATTATTTAGGACTTTCTATATAAAATAATGTCATCTATGAATAGAAATAGTATTACTTCCTTCTTTGAAATTCAGATGCCTTATAATTTTGTTCTTACCCAATTGCCTTGGCTTGGATCTCCAATATAAAGTTGGATAATAAGAGCGGACATCCCCGAACGGTAGGTTGACAACTGAAGTAAGCATAATATTAACTGTTGGTGCTTCCTAAATGTCTTTTACCAGGTTTAGGACATCACCTTCTAATGCTAGTTGGTTGACTGTTTTTGTCATGAAAGGATATTGGATTTTGCTGAATAGTTATATTGCATCTGAGACAATCATGTAGCTTTTGTCTCTAGTCTCAATTAATGTTGTGCATTATAAAGACTGATTTTTTAAGTGCTAAGCCAACTTTACATTTCTGGAATAAACCCCACTTGATCCTAACACATTTCCTTTTTATATATTTCCAGCTCCCGGTTTGGTTTTAGTGGTGATCAGATATTCTGCACAGTTTGGAATGTGATGACAGTGTGTAGAATATATTATTATTGCTAAGTACAACAGCAATAATAATGTATGCTAGCTCCACGCTAGGCATTTTTACATACATTGGCTCCTTTAGTCTTCACACAATGAATTAGAATCTAACATCACCCTGCTTTTATATGTTATAAACCTGACTCAATGAATTTGTGTAACTTACCCAGGGTCATACACCAGCGGGCAGAAGTGCTGCGATCTGAGAGAGGCAGACTGACTGCACTACCTGAGCTTTTAACCCCAAGCTCTGGAAGGGTATATTGAGGTACGTGTACTCTTGCAGAAGTAGGAACTGCATCTTCTCTTTCTGTTCCAATTTCCCATCTGTCTGTTGTGCCCGGCCAACAGTATAGGATTTTGACCACTAAAAATAATTGAGTTGCTTTATGGACAGAGGTATAGGTTTGTTTAATGTAGATTCAGTTGGATACTCACATAGCCTGACCCCCAGAGGTGACTACATATGGATGACTAAAAATAGTCCACAAATATGGATTGTATTTAGCCAGAAAATGTACAATTTTCACTAAAATATAGAATTACAGTTTTTAACATATGCCTCTAATGTTTGGATGATTCCTTGCTCCAGATATTTGGGAAGATTTCTCTAGACTTGTCTCACCGGATCTGTTTGTATCCTTCAGCTATATCCAGGGGAAGAGAAGCTTACAAAAGCACAAAATCTTTAAGAGGTCATGTACAAATGGAAATAACAGCAAAATACTTTTTTTTTTACTTTTACAAAATATTTTTTAATATGATTATATTGTTTTACAGTTCAAAGGGAGAAATTATGAAATGTCAGTATATAAACCTAATTTGAAGGAAAAAAGATGGAGATTGTTTTTAAATTCATCTTCTTTGAATATTCTTTCATTTGTTTTTCTGTTCTCTAAAATTTTCCCATGGCCCTTAAACTTCTGGTGTTTAATAATCTGAAATTTTTTTCAGATAAAAGTACTCAGAGATTCCAGCTGCCAAAATGAAGAGTTTGAAAAGATCTACATGTACAATAAAAGTGTGTTATGGAAAATAATCATTCTTATAAAATGAGTTAAAGAGAATCAGAACCCCTTAGTTTTTTTCTAATGAATGTCTCGATTTTTATGAGTAGTTAATAGGTCATGTCTCAGGGTATTCAATCATTCAGAATCCACAGTTCCCCAAAGCACCTTAGACCCCAAATCTAAAATCCAGGGGCTAGTCTTCTAAGAAATAGGTCATCAATTCTGTGCATACAAATAAAATTTCAGAGGAATTCATATCTTCATCAGTAACAAAATTGGAAGAAAGGAGCTCGACTCAACTCTACCTGCCCTAATTCTTGTGTTTCTGTGTTCTGCATTTTCACCAGGCAACCCTGTGTGAGGTGGCAGCTCTCTGCTCTCTCTGACTGCCGGTCTGTAGCACTGCATGGCTTTGCATTGCTTAAGGATAAACAGGTTGGAGCTGCATATGGTTAACATTTTTTGTTTGAGCTGGTGCAGGGAGAGGTTGTTTAGCATCTGCAGGTCTCACATGGTGTCACGGGCAGTAAAGGAATGACTGAAGTAGTTGCAGACAGCATGGAGTCTACATTTCTCTCTTTGCCTAAGAAATCATGGATAATTAAATTAACATGGATTGAATGCAAAGCATGGGAACTGAGGTATTAGAATAGAAACCCCCATCTCAACGTGTGATCACCATATTTACCTATATTAGATGAAGCAATAAAAAATCCAGAGGAGAAAGAGTAATCAAAACAAAACAGTAATAAAAACTTATGTTTACATAATTCTTTCTGCCTCAGGATTCCAAAGCATTTAATGAAACTCATACAGGAAAATCTGTCGTGGGACACAAGACAAGAGCTCATTAGCCATTACAAGGTGACCAAGGAACAAAAGGCACTTTAAAGAAAGGGGGTTTAGAAAGAGAGAAAGTCCTGCTTTAGGATTGTTTGTGACTATAAATCAGAGTAATCAGTCTCAAAGCTACTCCCACTATATTTTGAAAGGGGCAAGGAACATTAAAAAGACCCCGATTTGTCACATTACATCAACCTGGAAGGGTGAAATTCATGCTTACACAGGATATTGTCAAATACACGCATTATTTTCTTTCTGTTTCCCTTCATTGCTGCTTCCCATTGTGGCTTTTGCCTTATAGTATGCCCAAGATTAATAGGTTTCCCAGACATCTTTCCTATACATAAGCTGAAATCCATACTATGGTTATGAAATCAGGCTGGTTTTGCTATGACTTTGAAAGATTTGTAAGGCACAGATGTTAGCTCCAGCTGTTTTCCTCAGTGATCTGCAGGCTAAGGTGGTCTGAAGTAGGTTGTGCTCTTACTGAAAGGTATTAGAGTGTGTTCTTCTACCATGCAGATATTGAGAAACCCCATATAAAAACAGATCCAAGTGATAGATTCTGTTTAAAGCAAACAGGATTCATATAAAGATTAGACAATCATAAAATGGCCACTTCCACAGAACACGTGGACTTTTGTAGCAAATGTGTTACCGTTCAATTCAACAAAATCTCTTGTATGTGTGAGGGCGATTCCAGTTATTTCATACTGATGCTATGACTGCAGTTGTCTCCTCTTTTCTGCAGAGAATATGTTCCAAGACCTCCAGCAAGTGCCTGAAGCTGTGCACATTTCCAGTTCCTATATGTATATTATATGCTTTAACTTATACACCCATACCTCTGATCAAGCTTCACTTTTTCACTGAAAGGAAGTGCTCTAAGGCCCAATTCGCCAGCATCATACTCCTGTGGTTTGGGACCGTTAATAAGGTGGAATGAGGGTTACTTGTACAGAAGCAGTGTGATACTATTACAGCCAACCTAACAACTGAGATGACTACTAGGTGACTAACAGGCTGGTAGAGTATATAGCATGGATACGTCGGACAAAGGGATAAATCATGCCCCAACGGGGCTGGCCTGAGATTTCATCTCACTACACAAAATGGCATGGAGTTTAAAACTTAAGAATGTTTATTTCTGGAAATTTTCAATTTAATATTTTCAGACTACAGTTGACTGCAGGTAAGTTGAAGTCATGAAAAGTGAAAACATGGATAAGAGGAGACAACTTCTCTCATAATAGTGGATGTGCAAGCTGAGTATCTGAAATGTCTTTAAATGTATCACTTCATTAAAATTTCTTAACATAATGAGGTAGATACTGCTTTTATTGCCACTTAAGTATAGCAAAATCAAAGTTTGGAGTAGTCACATTTGCAAAGTGCCATTGATTCTAAAACAAAGTCACAATGAAACAACCCTACAGTCTTACTTTCTCTTATATTCTTATTTCTAGGTAATAAGTTCCAGAAACAAGAGAAAAACAAGTCTCATTTATCAGTTTCATTGAAAATCAACTATCATAAAGGGAGATATTGGTACATTATTTTCATCAATTTATTTAAGAAAAACCATGTTTTTCCTTTTTAAAGTGGAGCTCAAAAAAAATCAAGAAAATAAATATATAAAGTGGAGCGCACAGCTTAACTCTTTTAACGATGATTACCTTACAAAAATGAAGAAGCGCTTTTGAAAGTTTTTATATTCTACCTGACATGACCTCCTGAGACAAGACATAACACATGCTATTATCTACTTTTTAACCTTTGCACACCATTTAGTCACTGCACACTCCGAGCCTCAGTTTCCCCTGTAAAATCCTTCCAGCACTAACATTCAATGATTCTATAATTTTAAGTCACAACAATTTCTGAACGTATGCTTTCTTTTATAATCACTCTTCTTTTTATCTTCCAGAATGTGACAACTTGGACTGATCAATATTTTTCAAATACTCTTACACATATTAGACACTCAGTTTAGCAATCTTGACTCCTACAAACCTTCAGGAATCTACCTGCTATAAAATAGAGCATTCCAGGAAGGCAGATAAATACTCCCATCTGCTACAGCTTCCCAAAACATTCTTCATAAAGGATGGTTCACGTTTAATGATTAGAAAACACTGCCATCTTCCTTAAGGTGAAGCTTTTAACAATTGTGTAGAAAGGAAATAAAAACCTCTGCAGAGAACTGTGTTCATATAATTTATGAAGCAGAAGTTTAAAAAGTCACAGAAAGTAAAACATTTGTCATAACAGCAAAAAATCATAGCTAATACTTCTTGAGTATTTACCCTGTCCAACACTTCATAGACAATAATTCATTTAAATTAAATATATTGCTAATAATCAACAATCATGGCTAAGATTCTTTGGCATTATCTCACTTAATACAATAGTCCCATGAGGCAATGAAATAGATAATTAAATTCTATTTAGCATAATATTATTTAGAATTTGTACATTTTATTTGAGTTTTCCTCTAAATTTTCCCCATTAATAGCAAAGACTGCTATTTTCCATCCCACATCTAGTCTCTCCTCTTTACTAAGAGAACCCTAGTTGTACTGATCCTGTCAAGCACCTATCCAAACACTTACATTCCAGCCTCTCTTGTAAAAAGAGGTAGCCCTGTTGCACACATCTGGCCAATAATATATGAACAGAAATTTCTATGTAGCAATTCTAGGCAAGCCTTTTTAAGTAGGAGAGCACTAGAGGTCTTACTATCTTGGCTGTTTTGATTTCTATCCTTCTCCTTCTTCCTGCCTAAGGACTGAAGTTCCAGTGAACATTATTCCTCTTTTTTCTTTTTCTTTCTTTTCCCTTCTTTGTTTTTGCTGCTAGGGACAGAATCAGAGGCTCATGTGTGCTAAGCAAGTACTCTGCCACTGAGCTATACACTCAGAGCTAGAATCAAAAGTATCACAATGAGAGCCACTCCATAAGAATGGTGGAATACCAATTTAGAATGCTTTATCCTTGGCAATACGTAGAGGGCCCGTCATCAGCACAGATACCTCACCTCTCATCCTACGAAGAAAAATAAACCCATACTTATTGAATTCACTATTTATATGTAGACTTTTCTATTATGTATAATAAAACTAACCCTAACTAAAGTATAATATCAAACTTTATGTCCCCTTTTTGCAGAAGAGAGACACTTGTAAAGGGGTACATGATAAAAAACCAATCCCGATGCATTATGACAATAATCTCCTTCTGTCTTTCTGAGAAGAAGGCATCATAAGGAGGGCTTCACACAGCTGCCACCTACGTTCAGAACCCCACAAATATCATAAAGGCCCAACCTTCCCTCCAACATTCCCCAAACCAAAGTCAATAATGACTTCATTCCTGCCCAAGAGCATAGAACATGGAATGTCATTACTGGACTACTTGATACCTGCTTGTGTTTTCTTCATCACATGGTGCTTTTCCTATATTATTCAACTGATGTACGTGATTCCCCCTCATTTTTATAGAATAACTGAAACTCTCTGCAAATAAAAAGTGTGTGTATGTTTTCATGTTCTGCACAAGTGTACCATAAACTACATACAGTAACACTTTGTCATCGAAATAAACATCAGTCCTACCTTAACTTTTGATTATCAAATGGTGGTATAAGACAGTAATTTCCTTGAAAATTATAGCCTAAGTACTTCTGTGTGTCAGCCTAATGATTCTTATTCCCTAATAGGCACAGTTCTAGCCACTGGACACATAGTCAATAAATACTGGAATGCAAAATTAAATTTATATCTATCATTTCAATTTTTTAATCCAGTTCATCTCTTATTATTTTCAAAATAGAAACTCCTAGTCACTCATGTCATTTTTAAGTGCTCTGATTT
>PVJO010031157.1:0-14633 GCA_004026905.1 Hystrix cristata
TTTTTTTTTTTAAATGGGGTATTTCTATATCCTTTCAGATGGCTGAAGCACAGGTATCTGAATTTTGACCAAGTATTCCTCTTGAAGAAAAATTAAGTATTGGCAGACATCTTTATAGCTTTTGTTTGATGTGGAAGATCATTTCCACCAATATATCCAATTTCTGGAAGAAATTGTGAACTAAGGTTCAGATGTGTTGTCAGATAAGAGCACAGAGGAGGGGCAATTCAGCAAAACACAGGAAATAACAGAACCAGTGGTTCCCAGTTCTAGTGAGAGCAAGACATCACTCCTTCTAGCAGAGCCAAAAGGAATGAAGATACCTTCTCGACCAGTGTTCCTTTTTTTTTTTTTTTTTTTTTTTTTGGTGCCGGGGATTGAACTCAGGGCCTTGTGCTTGGAAGGCAAGCACTCTAACCACTGAGCTAAATCCTCAGCCTCGACCAGTGTTCTTTACCCATAGATGGGGAGCAATCTCTAGACGAAAGGCCTCACTAGGGTCCAGGGAGACACCCAAGCCAGCTTCTCATGAGAAGTTATAGTTAGTGGGTTTAGAGTAACAGATATAAGTTCTGTGGAGTCACAATGCGAGCGGAAGTGGTCACTATGACATGTCTGTGCTGTACATGTTGTGAGTGTGGGTCAGTGGAATGAGCCGAGTTTTATCTAGCTGTCATGCAGGGAAGTGATTACCAGGAGGTAGTTTAAGTAGATGTCTGAAGCAGACTGAAGAACTCTGAGGAGACAAAGAATTGAGAAGTATGAGAAGAGTTTGAAATTACTTCTAGTATAGGAAAGTCCAACTTACATTCAGAATGAATACCAGAGCAAAATTAAATAAAAGTTCACTACAGGGAATGTTCCTGGCATGGAGAACAGAAAGAAAACCAATTACTAGTATAATTAAATTTCAATTAATAAATAAGGGCAAAGAATGAAGAAGAGCAAAAAAGTCTTCTTAAAATAAAGTGAACTGAATATGACAGAGAAAATCTCTGGGCTAAGGTAGGGTTTTCTTTTGTTTACGTATTGTTTTGTTTGTTTCTTTTGTTGTTGTTCATAGGTGAGAGTAAAAAGTTGGAGTATGTTATAATGCGATCAAGAGATTAGCATTATAAGGATGTTAGATTTGTGGTCTTAGAAATACTACTCTGATAGTAACAATAATATGGAGAAAACAGACTGTAGAGTATTCAAGGGAGACTGATGAAGACATCTTAGAATACTATTATCATAATTCAGATGAAATACTGTCATACATATCTTAAAGAAAAATTTTAGAATATATGCTATTGTCAGATGTGTGTGCAAGGGACAGACCAAGGTCAAAAGTAATAAGAAAATTTTATTCATTCAATGGTGTTAAGTGATATTTATTAAAAAGTGTCACTTGACAAGAGACAGTGGGAGTAATCAAGAAATGCTTCTTTATACAAGATATAACTTTTCATTTATTACAAAATGTCTCAATTTTATGTGTATTGCACATAAAAAGTGAGATTTAGTATAATTTAACTATTTTATAGCCTTAAGTATGATGAGTTAAAGTTATGTGCAATTTATTGTAATTCCTCAATACTATGTATTGAATTTGAGTAAACTCTAAATTCTCAGAGGAGCCACTTTTTTATTTCTTTGGATATGAAATAATGCTTGTATTCGAATCTAACCTACAAATGCCAGGCATCCTGGTAAAATAATTGAATTTTGTTATAAGGCTGTTACTAGAGTCTTGGTTAAAATTCAAATTTAAATAATTTATCAAATAAATATGTTCTTAAATTATCTAAATAAAATATAAAATTGGATTTTAAGGAATTTTAAAGCTTTAGTCACATTTTGAAACTCATTTTTTACTATTATTGAAAATGGCTTATGAAGTGTTTCTTTAAAAAAACACTTTATTTTATTGATTTCCAGGACCTTGGGACTCAAATTCATGGTTTCTTTTATGCTAGGCAAGTGCTATACCACTGGGATACTCAGTCACTCTGAAAGACTATTTTAATAAACTTATATTTTAAATTTAATAAGCATATCCTATTTTGTGACAACAATCAAATAATTAAATAATTTTTGTAACATTTAACCCATACACAGTATAGCAGATTTAGGTATTGCAATAGAAGAAGGAAATTTTATGATACATTCATTAAATTAAACACATTTATCATTTGTTTATGCTCACTATCCCATTTGTCTTGTGATATATGTTAATAAATTTATCTTAATATCTGCAAATGGGTGTTTAGGCAGTTTAAATTTTAGTTTTACTTTCCTCAATATTTTCTGCAGTGTATATTTTTCTAACATAGTTAGAACTGCACTTGTTTTTCTAACATGGTTTCCAGGATTTGCTATTACCATACTCAATAATTCTAACCAGGTGGATTTTCTATGGTAAATCCTTTGAACATTTCCTAACAATATCTTAAGTAGTGGAGCATAGCAAAGCATTTGCTGCTAGGGGAATGCTGTTTCTGGCATGAACTACAGAGTAAGGATTTTCTTTCTGTGACCTCTTCCAGGATTTGTTAAGTGTGGTTATAATGGTTCAATTCATTTGAATGAGGACAGGCTTAACATTCAATGTAGTCCTTTTATTCTGCAAAATAAGATTTCTCCAATCCGTTTTGCCTATGGAATGCTAACCTTTTAGAATTTTTTAAGCGGAAGCAATGCCTTGTATGATGACAAAAATAACATTCATTCAATGCTTGTTGATAGTGGTGGATTAAACTCAGTATTAAAGTGTTAAGGACTATTATAAAAATTTGGCTTAAAGAAGAATTAGAGAATTAAAAGAAGAAATACCTTAGGCACAAAGTAAATATCATGTATATGACTATTTTCTAACGGAATGTGCATTGTGCTATTATTCTTTATTTCAGTGTTATATAGTAAAGTGGAAATCTGTGCTAGCGAAGCAGAACATTGCCACATATTTGATTTCAGTAAAGCCACAATATATTCAAATACACGATCAACTAAGATGTATTCTATACAGATAATGACCCAAGTTACTTTTAATTGTTGTTGTGCAATATACTAAGTTACCTCTCTTTTGAATCACATATATTTGATTAACATTACAAATTCTAATTGCCTCCAAGATGAGCACCTATGTGCAGGAAAATAGTACAAATAAACTACATGTTCAAGATGGTGAATATTGTCCATTTGGATATTGACTATGAACTACAGCGAGTTCCAATACAGTTTTTCTTAACTGAGATGATTTTATGTGAAAATGACGGATCTACTATAGGACACAATACATTTGTTAACAAAATAATTTATTTTGTGAGTAATGTGACTTGAGATAAGTTTCTTCAATATTCAGAATGAGCCAAAAGTGATTTTTAAATACACTGTTGAAATGATATTTTAAATTTTTAAGCCACTGTAAAATACTAAATTGTGTGTGTGTGTGTGTGTATATTCAATCTCTTACTGTCTTTTTTTTTTTTTTCTTTGAAACAGGGTCTTGCTGTGTAGTTCAGGCTGGTTTCAAACTCATGGTGATCCTGCTGCCTCAGCCTCCCGAGTGCTGTGATTAGAGGCGTGTACCAACATACCTGACTCTACTAACTTCAGGAAACATGATTCCTTGAATATATGAAGAAATAAATTGATAGCACATTAATACTTTTTCTCTTAAATAACAAAATCTAAGCGATTTACACAGTCACTTCCCATTATGCTCAGTATGTACAAACCAGTATCAGAAAGAATTTCAATTTCTTTAGATAAATTTCTTAATAAAATTTTGAAATTCTTAAAAATAAACAAAATATTGGTGAGGAATTCATGTTTTCTCATAATGCCAAGTGGAACTGTTTGGGCCAAAACTGAACAAAAATGCTGCATTATACATAAAATAGCTTCTGTTTGAAATGATTTAAAATTGGAAAACAAAATGAGAAATTCCCTGGGCAATTTTACATACACCTTATAAAGAGCAAAGGAGAGTAAACAACTGATCACCATAGCTACTTTTGTTTCATGTTCTGCTCATAGTGTCTGCTCAACTTTGGTTCTCTCCTTGAGGAGGACCTAAAGGGCAGAGGTCACAGCCCAGTCGGACCAATTTCACCTGCCTTGATCTGGGATCCCAGGACCTAAATTATTCAAGTAAAGTGAACACAGTGTTAAGGAGTACAGAGATGGTTTACTTGGCATAAAATGGAGAAGAAAGAAAAGTGAAATTAAAGAAGGAGAATGAAGAGTACAAAGAGAAGGTGGAGAAGGAGGAGGAGAATTTGGAGAATGTTGTAACAAAATACTGGGGACCTTGCGGTCACAGACTTGATCTGTTAGTATGCTGAGTATGCTCAGTCTCAACGAGTTAGGAATATTTTGCATCTTTAATTTATTTTGAGACAGTTTAAAATCTAAAACTGAAAAGATTACAGTGGCATGAAACAATTACAGTTTATTTGGACAGAAGGGACAACTTCCCTGCATCTCAGAGAACATCAGTTATTTTCCAAAGACAATGGTCAGTAAACTCAAATATCACAAAGCCCAGAGAGAACAGGAAAAGTGAACCTGAGTGACGGTCAACAGAAACTGTATTTATTACACATGCGTAGACCACAGATATATTTATTGTACGATTTGATGTTTAGGGTAATCTATGCTCAGATTATTTACAAAAATTTGAAAAAAACCTATAACATAAAATGTGACAAAGCAGATTTTCAAAACAATCTATAAAGCAAGAATAAACGTTTATGCTTTCACCCTTATTAGAGACACTAGTACTAGATATTGTGTTTCATTTTTTAGTAGGGAGGAAACTGAAAAAAAATGTCTTAGAGATTGGAAAGCAGATGGAACAGGACTGTAATATTTGAGTGAATAAAAACAAGCAAGGTGAGCCCTAATCCTGCATCAAGTGTCTCCATGAGGAAAGTTTCCAAAGTATAAAAATGGGTAACTGCAACAGCGTAGAGGCCACACTGAGTTGAAGAAGTAGAAACCAGAATTCTTGGTAGCTGAAGGAGCTAAGATTTGCAGGCAGCAATATTACAGAAGGGAGAGACACATCAAAAATGTCTACGAGAACATCCATTAATACATGCTACTTACACACGTAGATGGTGAAGGCAGAAGATATGAACAAACCGCAGAGACTAAAGAATGGGAGACATTTGACCACTCAAAGAACAGTGATCTGCTTCAGCACGGTGTACGTTCAGTAGTGCCACCTAGAGGATCAGGACTCAATGATAGGTCTTAAATTACTTCTAAGAATAGGTTAATCTAGGAGTATCCAATAAAAGTTAAAAACAGCCTCAGAATTTTCAAGTTTTCTCTGCTAGTAACTTAACTCCCTCATAATACGATACTAATAATGAGAAGTAAACCGAATACATAATTTGTCATATGATTTTGGGGAGGATGGCTGCATTTGTATTTGTGTGAGGAAGATGGACGTGGTCGTATCTGTCAGGTGACTGAGAGTTTGCAAACAGAAGCAAAATTTTGCCGAATGCTTTTGTTTGCAAACTGAATCTTTTACTGTACAGGTATTAAACTGTATAAAATGAAAAATATTCACTGTTCACTGAAATACTACAACATACTAGAAGAAATTTTATTACATTTTACAATTTAGACACATTGTACTGATCATTTACTCCATTTTTCTGTATCAGCGAATTTATTTTGCTAACATTTTGTTAAATCTTTTGCATTTAAGGTTTGAAATTTATTAGTCTATGATTCTTTTTATTTAAATAAAAGCATCACCAGCATTATATTTATATACAAAAATAATTTTGTAAAAATACCTTTTTCTACTACGAATGGCAATATTATAAATTTAACTTTTTCCTTTAGACTCAGACTTCTAATGCAATTATCTATAACATAAGTCACATGCACATACACATTTTTGTAAAAATTTAGATATATTTCTGTCAGTCAGATAATACTAGATTTATTGTACACTTGCAAACAATATCTGAAAATGAATTGTTTAAGCACTAATAATATATTTCTTAAGCACTCTATAGTAGTACTGCAAGTTGGTTGTAGTCACTGGTCATGATCCAAACTGAGAGAAGTTTCCTAAGGCACCATTTTGGGCCATTATGCCAAAAGGAAAGAGGAAACAGCGTATCACGCGCTGGTTCTAAAACATCTGCTCTCATATTCTACAACAGAGTGGGTAATAGTATTATTTTTTGAAACTAAGAGGCAATCAATATTAACTTGTATTGAGAAGTGATTTAATATATTAGCGGAAAACGTGAGCAGGGCTTCACAGTGAAGTCACTAGTAGTCTCCGAACCATTTTGATAGGATGATTGAAGTACAGTCTAGATACTTCAGTCTAGACTGTAAAGTGAAGAAGAAACCTGGCGTCATAAAGTGAAGAAGAATCCAAGGACAGACATGACGACACTCTGTGTGTGTCTGTGTGTGTGGCTCTTCTGTTTTTCTCTCCCTGGAGCATATGGTGGATGTGACTACTCTCGCAGTATCAGAATAGGTGTGGGCATGTGATATCTTCTGGCCAGGACAATACTGAGCACTTCCTATTTTGAGACAAAAATTAACATTACTAGTTTCCTCATTCCCCCACTCTTTAACCTTGTTTTTCTGGCCCTTAATTCAATTTCTCAACTCTTTCTTGGCATACTTTTCTATTTTATTTATTTAGGTTTTTTTTGTTTGTTTGTTTTTGAGATAGGGGGGTCTCATCATGTGGCCCAGGCTGGCCTCAAACTCAAGACCATCCTCCTGCCTCAGCCTCCTGAGTGCAGGGATTACAGGCATATGCACTGGCATACTTTTCGTCTCATTCTATATCTGGTCAAATTGACACAGAGTCAACTACCACACAATGCTAAGGCATAAATACATATTTCTAGCCAATCCTACTCTTTAATAGTCAAGGTTTATATCCAAAGACTTCCTGAATTATTCAATTTATGAAAAGTTATTCAGACTTACAATAAATCCTATAGATCTTCCTAGTTCAACCATTTTTTTTTCTAATACTGTTTGATGGCTAGTATAAAAATCTGATATTTACTCTATAGGTTTAGTATCTTCTCATACAAGTAGGCAAGTCCTTTTATTATACTGTTTAATTATTCATAACTCCAACTTTATTGCCAGCATCACTGCTTTTTCCATTTCACTTCTTACCCAAATGCCTATTTTTTTTTTAATTTTCCCTTGAATTCAGACAAACTATTCCTCAACTCTCAGCTTGTCTTCTAGACTTTTCTTTTAAAATGCAGTTTGTTCATGGCATATTCTTGGACTTGCCTTTTAAAAATAATATATCTTTTTCTTACAGTAAAAAAAAAAAAAAGTTATTTTTCTTCTCTAGCAAGCAAGGTATTTTGTGTTCAGTGCTCGGGTGGCTTAGTTACTTTGCTCCCTGCTGAGACAGAACACCAAACATCCACAGTTAAAAGAGGAAAGGTTGGTGCAGCTCAGTCTGCAGAGGCGCCAGTCCACAGACAGCTGGCTTCAAGGCAGTGCGGCAGGCAGTGGGCATCGGAAAGGAGAGACAGTCCGGGGCAGAGGAGACAGAAGGCAGCAAGCTCCAGGGAGAAGCACAAGCAGCAACAGCAGCAGCCCAAGCAGCAGCAGGCTGCCATCTTTCTGTGCTTTTCATAGTCCATCAAGGCTGCAGCCTAATCAGTGGTGCAACCCACATGCAGGGCAGGACACCCTTAATCCAAACATCACACTCACAATCCACTTTCACATTTTCTAATCCAGCCTTTCTAGAAACAGGCTTTAGGGGACATGTAGGCATGAGCCACAACATCAGGTTTACAGACCCCTCTCCTTGGAGGCAGCACTGAGGTGGAAAAAGGACAAGTGGCATTTCTAGGTGCACTAAAATTAAAAATTATCTTGAAAATGTTATTATTTAGTTACAGAATATCTCTGAATTTTAAATTTTGTGTCCATTTATCTTAGAATAAATTTTATGAGACTTAAATTAAGTAATTTATTTATTTAAAACATCTAAATTGTGTAATTTGTAGTAGACTTTTAAAAAATGCAATTGGATCCAGATGCTTAAAGTATTTTTTCCATGCTAGAATAATTTTGGATTACTATGTAGATAATGTTTTTAATCTCTGTGTCTTTGTTCATGCTGCCTTTTCTTTCTAGTTTGTACTTTATATTTCACACGTGATGGGGAGGTGAGAGTGTGGCCAATTTGCATTTATGGTCCGAAATTCATAGTAATTTCTTTTTAAATAGTTTTCTCTATAGCCATAGATTTGTTTCATACATTTTCTTTGTATTCCATGTTATTAATAGCTGGCAGTTGCTGCTTTAGACCTACCTCCAAACTAAAGCACAAGAAAATAATTGCACAGGCCTATTAGTTTATCAAATATAGGAACTTTATTCTATTTAATTGTAATAGAAATTACTTAACAATGTATCTATTATTTCATGTGAATAATATATACTTATCTAACAACTGACAGCATTAGATGACTGAATGGTCTAATGACTGTATTTTATCATATTTTATGCTAAATAGAACATACCAAATGATCCCAATGCTTTAAGTATGAACTGTACACCAATTAACATGAGAGTCCATTTTAGGCACAATACAAAACCACAGCAAGGGATACACACAATGCAGTGCTAACAGAAATTCCTGTATTCATTGAATATAGTATTGAGATGTGATGTACAATAAAATATGAGAATATAAATTATGAGGACTAATGTACATTAAAGTCACACTGGCTGTGCAATTATAGAAGACAAAACATTTAAGCACTATGATGTTGCTACAATATCATATTTTAGTAAAATGAAAGAAAGTCAGTGTTACCTCTTCCCACTAAAGAGAGTGTTGTAAAGAAAACTTTCTCTTCTGAATGCAGGGAAAGGATAGAAATGCTTATACACTTGTTATTATTCTCAAAACCAAAATGTCAATACAACTAAGCAAGAGCTGACCTTAAGTATCTTTCTCATTCAAACAGAACATTTCTTTTTAATAATAAAAGCCTCATCTCTAAAACACTCTTTGGTACCAAAGTGTGAAGATTTGCTGAAAATAACCTATTTCTTCCAGAGTTATGTTTATTCAAAAATCGTATTAATAATGTTAATTATAGTAGTTTGTGGTCTAATTTTATTATTTTTATCTTGTTATGTATGAGAATTAAATTATTTGTATTCTTCTTACAAGTTTTACTTAAGCATTCTGAATTTTTTTACCACTGACATTATAAAATGTCACACTGTATTCAAGTTAATCATTGTATTAGATTTTTATCAGGTAATAAATATCATCAATATTTTCACAGCATGGACTATAAAATATTTGCACATACTTTGAGTAATAAATTACATTTATCATACTAGTGATAGTTTTCTCTTTTTTTTCCTTCAATAGTCCATTTTTCTGTGAGAATTAATGTCTCACTGCTTATCTAGAATAATATATATCATTGGATATTTCATTTATTTAGGTATTAAAATTATGAGAAGGCTTAGAGGTTTCAGGCAACAACTGTATTTTTACCATTGTTTTATCAATCAGAAATTCAATAAAGATATCACTGGGCATTTTATGTCAGTTTTATGTGACATCAACTGAGGAGTTTGACAGAGGTTGGGGGATGGATTTTGAAGGTGGTATCATGCAACGTCCAAATTCGCATTAGCTGTCAGCTCAGAGGTTAGCTGAGAAACTCAAGCGTTTCTTCATCAGAAAACATGGGCTTTCTCAGAAGAGGCTTGCTCTGGACACATGTGAAGTACAATTTATCATTGTATTAAAATTCTAAGCCAGGGAACTGACAATATCAACCTCTTCTGATTTCTATAACTTCTATTGTTCAGTGTAGCCCTGGAACCCACTCAGAATCAGAGGAAGGAAGCACAATCCCCACAGCTAATGGCAAGAATGTGAGTAAACTGTCTAGTGTCAAACTCATAACAGGTGGATAAGGAACAAGTTAATTCTTGCATCAATCTGACTTCAAAAAAATAATTGAGCTGCCAAGTGCAAGAATGTTTGACTGATTAATATAAAAAAACACTGAACAAATCTACTTTTCTCCCTCTGTTCCTTAAACTGGGTCATTGAAACAGGTCACTGGCAGTGACTTTGATGAAAATATTCCTTTGCCTCTCTGCTTGCTGAGACTTAGAGAATTTCTACAATATATTAAAGGAGGAATTTCTAGACAAAGATACAGGGAAAACTTAGTTGCTGGTACAAAATCTGGTAAGTATGAGAGAAGAAATATTTTTTTATTTTTCTGTCATTCTGTCATACAGTAATTTCTAAGTCACATTCTACTTTTTGCTCTACTTTTGTAAGAGTGCTTTATTTGTTTATTTATTTATTTTGGTGCTGGGGATTGAACTCCAGGCCTTGTGCTTGAAAAACAAATATTCTACCACTGAGCTAAAACCCCAGCCCTTAAAGCAGTACATTTTAAAAAAATTTTGTTTTTTATACTTCTACGTGACTAATACTTTTGATGGATTTTTTGCTTCAAGTTTCTGTTTTATCTAAAAGCCTACACTTGGGCACTTGGGACAATGGCAATCACATTCCCTGAGACTCAGATCCAACTGTCATGTGTTATGAGAAGTGTGTATGTAATTATTATCACTGTGGATATGCAATCCTTAGGATGAAACATGTTTCATACATATCATGTATGAATGTATATATTATGTGTAGAGAAGTGTGGAAACTCACAAGGTGATACTAAAATTTACATGGGAATGAAATGTAGACAAATAGCCAAACAATTGTGAGGAAAAATTCCATTCACTATATTAATGTATATTAATCATATTTATATAATGTATGAATTTTTATTTATTGCAATTAATCAGTGTTATTGGAGCAAGGATAATTCAACTAATGCAATAGATTCAGAATTTCAAAAGGAGATTCAGATAAAAACGATCTTATAGAAAACAACAGATGAAATTCTCCAGCACCAAAGAGAAAGTATAGATATATTGATCTATATTCAAACTAGCTACTTTCACTGAAAAATAGCATTGTATTAATTTTCTATTGTTGTTTAACAAGTAATAAAAGGTGGCTTAATTGCATGTATATTTATTATCCTGATGAATCACAAGTCCAGGATTGGTTTAGTTAATTCCCCTGCTCAGCTTCTCACAAGACTGAATGAATGTGTGAGAAGAGCTTCTGACATACCAGAAGTTTGAAGAATCAACTTACAAGCTCAATCAGCTGATTGACAAAATTCATTTATTTTGAGCTGCATGACTGAGGAATGTGAACAATTTTCTAGCTATCTCTTGGAACGTTTCCACGTGCCCTGAAGGCCGAGAGCAGTTCCTTGCACCATGAGCCTTTTGAACATGGGCTGCTCACTTCAAGATAACAAGAATCTTCATTGAGCATTGTTAAAGTAGTGTATATAACTACACATAATCATGGGAACAACATCTTATATAACCTAATATAATCATGTGAACAATTTCTCAGTTTATTGGCTATGTTACACAAAGTGATCAAACAAGTAACAACTTTGTTCCTTGCTTTCTTCTGTTAAAACCAAGTCACAACTCTGAATTTAAAGAAGGGTAAACCAAAAAGGATAATTAATCATTAGAGGTACAATCATTGGGGGTCAACGTGAAATCTTTACACCAGGTCCATCTAGGAAAGAAACTTACAAATCCTAGAGTATGAAAGACATTTATAATTATTATAATTGACAATGAGTTTATTTGGAGATATAGAGAATTTATAACCTATCACAAAAATTAGAGAGCCCAAGAATGTAATAAACAAAAAAGTAGAGCAGAAATATCCCAAAAGTAGTATTAAATAGACTATGTGTGTGTCTATACAGAAATGGTGCTCAAAATATCACTTATTGCAGAAATAAAATTAAAATCATACTTTCATCCATTATAAAAACCTAGAATAGAAAAGAAAATGGTTGCAAGAATATACAATAATTGGAATGCTCAAATTTTGCTGTTCAGTCTAAGAGAAACTGCTTTGAGTCTACATAACTGTTCATAAATGCCTCCACTCATCATTATATATGTACAGGAATTTATATTCAGTGAGTCCTATGTTGCTTTTCTTAAGTCAAATAGTGAATAGGATATTGGATAAATGCACCAAAATATAATACACAATACATAGCATTGAAAATAAATGGAATACTGTTACATGGAACAGCATAGTGTTGATTGAAACATTCAGAAGTAAAAATGCAGATACTATTCTATTCACATAAAGCTCTAAAGGATAAAAATGAGTCTGTGGTTGTACAATTAAGTATTGTACTTATTCTGAAGAGGAACATGGTTAAGTTTTTGTTATTTCTTAAATTGCATGAGGGTACATAGTGGAATTAACTTTTTGATAATTCACTGATATTTACACAAAAGATCAGTACATACATCTTTGTATTTTTATCCTTCCATAAAATTACTGCTTTTTAAAATAAGTGTAAAATAGAATTATGCCCTATATACTTTTTATTATTTGAAGTTACATGCCTAAAGTATTTTTTTAAATACCCAAAGTATATTTTTAAAGCTTTCCTAAATGTAATGTTTTATTTGTAAAAGTTTTTAGTATGTTAGAGGCAGCATCTTTCTAAATTGTAGAAATAACATTTATATTTTGGGTAAATTAGTGCAATGTCTAGTTTCAAAAAAAAGTATATATAGATACCAGATATTAACTGGTATCTTTTCAAAAGCATTCGAAATTATTCCACTGTGCAAAAGCAATCCATATTCAATTTTTCCAGGAAGTCAGTGCTATTACCTTAAATATGCATTTTTATGTAAATAAATTATGGTTCAAAGAGGTTCCTGAATGTGAAAGTACACATAAAATAACTTTTTGTATTAAATCAGAAGTGAAAGTTCTTGGAAATGATAAATGATGAATAAATACGTGTAATTTTCCTTGCCTCATAAATTAAATATAATTACCAGCTATTTTAAAAGTTAATTTCTGTAAAGTTGACAATTCAAATACCTTAAAAGTGTTTTCCTGTGGAACTTTACAGAAGTATTTTTCAATAAAATATGAAAATGTCTTTGTATAAGTAGTGGGATAACTGCATATAGGTAGTAATAAAATGCATTACTCTTAATTCATCATAGTATCAAGAAAAAAATATTCATTTGCTCAGAAATCCTAGAAATATAACTGGAAAACCTCAGCTAATGTAATAAGTAAAAATCAAAGTTAAATGTATTGTATTTCTATTTATATCCTATCTTATAGGGTGCACTGGCTTAATCTTCATGGCAAACATAGGAAATAGACATTATTGTCTACATTAGATGTAGAAATAGAAGCTTGTTATGGTTCATGTCTAGATGTCCCCCTAAAGCCTCATGTGGTAAGAAATTGGTGGATCTGGAGTATGTGATGCTGGGATTAAGGGCATGTGATTACTAAATTGATCCACTGATTAGTTTAGCACTGCCCTGATCCTAGCAGTCTGGATAAGATATAAAATACAAGAAGAAGCTGGTTAGCCCCTTTGCTTGCATTCCTTGCTTACCTGGCTGCCTTCTGCCTGTCTGCCAGGCCACCTTGCCTTGGACCCAGGTGACTGTGGACTGAAACCTCTACAAACTGTGAGCTAAATAAACCTTTCTTTCCCTAACTTTGGGTGTCTGGTATTTTGTCTCAGCAACAAGAAAAAGGTAACTAAGACAAAGCTTAGAAAAATTCAATAGCTTTGCGCAAGTCACAAGCTTGGGAAGAAAACCAAAGGATGCCTAAACATTAAAGCAGGATTTTTAATCATTCTGTAATTTCATCATCCAATAAGTGTTAAGTGCAGACTCATGCATTTTTTGTAGATTTATTGGTGATTTTAAAATACCCACTCACATTCTTTTCTTTTTTAGTGGGGGGGTGCTGGGGATCAAACTCAGGGCCTTGTGCTTGCCAGACAAATGCTCTCCCACTGAGCTAAATTCCCAGCCCCCCCCACAATCATACTCTTAAGAATATAATTTTATTTGACCCACATATTCCCCTTCTAGGGATCTTTCATAAAGAGCTAAGGACATCATATTATAGTGATACAGCTGCACCGATGTTTATAGTAGCACAGTTCATAATAGCAAATCCTAGAAGCAGCCTGCACGTCAATCAACAGATGAATGAATAAAAACAACGGGGTGACTATACATAATGGAGTATTACTCAGCTATAAAGAAGAACCAATTTGAGACATCTGTAGGAAAATGGATGCACCTAGAAAATATCATATTGAGTGAAATAAATAAGACACACAAGGTTGAATACCATATGGTTTCTCTCATTTGAGTAAGGCAAAGTACAAAGAGCAAAATAAAGGCTGGGTAGAAGGGGAAAATGAAATAGATCTCCTGCAAATGAGAAGCGGTACAGACGACCAAAGGGAGAGGAAGAGGAGAAGGGGAAGTAGGAAGACTTGAGATATGCCATAAAACCTAGTAAACTCAATGAATGTAAACATTATATGTCATAAACATGAGCTAAGAATAATAACCAGAATGAAAATGGGAAAAGGAGATTTAGAGATAAAGGGAGGGAGGTGGATAAGAAAAGGAAGGTTGTTTTATAAAAAAGAAGCTGTGCAATGTACACATAC
>PVJO010031158.1:0-14644 GCA_004026905.1 Hystrix cristata
CAGCCTGAACTATACATGGAGACCCTGTCTCAAAAAGCCAATAATAGTGGGGCATGGTAGGGCACACCCGTAATCCCAGCACTTGCGAGGCAGAGACAGGAGGATCACCACAAGTTCGAGGCCAGCCTGGGCTACATAGTGAGTTCAAGGCCAGCCTGAACTACATAGCGAGACCCTGTCTCCAAACAACACACAAAAAGCCAATAATAATAATGATGATGATGATTGCGGAAAGCTTTCCAAATTTAGTAAAAGACATAAACCCAGAAGTCAAGAACTGTCAGGAAACTGAAAAAAGTCCAGGATAAATCAAAAGAAATCCATGCCAAGGCCTAGAGATGTAGGCCCATAGTAGAGTACATGCTGGCATGAGCAATGCCCTGGGTTCCACCCCTGGCACAAGACGGAAGGAAGGAGAGAGGAGGGAAGGGAAGGAGAGAAAGGAAAGAGAGGGGAAGGAGAGAAAGGAAAGAGAGGGGAAAGAGAGAGAGAGTGGAGGGAGGAAGGAAGGAAGGAAGAGGGAAGGGAAGGAGAAGGAAAGAGAGAGAGACAAGGAGACAGAGACAGAGATTTGTGAAGTGGATAAAAAAGACAAGCCAACTATATTCTATCTATGAGAAATTCACTTTGGTTGGAGGTATAGGCTAGTAATAGCATGCTTGTCTAGCATGTGCAAAGCCTTGGGTTTGACCCTGAGTGCAAGTGCATGCATACGGGTGCGCGTGCATGCACGTGCACACACACAAACACACACACACACATACACTCTTCACTTCAAATAGTGCAGGCAAGCTGAAAAAAGGATAGAAATGTATACGATGCAGCACAAATTTTAAAAAGTAGATTTCAGAGCAAATATACTTACAGGAATAAAATGATGAAAGATTCACCCTAAATGTGCAAGTGCTGAACAAAATAGCTTCAGAGTACATAAAGCTGGGAAGTTAAGGAAGAAGAAAGATCAATTGACCCCAGGAGTTCAAGTCCAGCCTGGGCAACATAGTGGGTAATTATGAAAGAAAGAGAGAAAAGACAGAGACAGATAGGGAGGGAGAGAGAGACAGAAGGAAAGGGACAGAGAGAGGGAGAGGGAGAGAGAGGGAGAGGGAGAGAGGAAGAAGAAGAGGAGGAGGAGGAAGAGGAAAAGAGGAAGAAGAAAGAGGAGGAGGGAGGGAGAGAGAGAGAGAGGATATAAATCACCAATATCAGGAATGACATAAAGGATATCACTATAGATTCTGCAGCCACTAAGAGGATAATAAAAGAATACCATGAACAACTCTATGCTCATGAATTTGACAATTTAGAAGAAATGAATCAGTTACTCCAAAACTTCAAACTCCCAAATTCAACCAATATAAAATAGATGATCTGAATACTTCTGTAACCACTAAGTTGAATTTATTATTCATTTCTCAAAAAATAAACCTCTAAGTCCCACTGCTTTCACAACAGACATGTGCTAAACATTTTAAGAGAAATTAGCACCGAATTTGTAGAATATTTTCCAGATAATACAAGAGAAAGAAACACTTCCCACTTCATTCTGAGGCCAGTATTACCTTGCTACCAAAACCAGGAAAAAGCACACATACAAAGATAACTATAGACTGAATCTCCTGTGACCTTAGCCACAAGCACCCTCAAAAAACAAAAAATTAGCAGGTCAAATCCAACAATGTTTAAAAAGTATTATACAACACAACCAAGTAGGATTTATTCCAGGTATGCAAAGCTGCCTCAGTTTTCAAAAACCAGTCATTGTAAAGTACCACATCAACAGGATCAAGAAGAAAAAGCATACGATCATATCAACTGATGCAAAAAACCAAAAACCCAAACAACGTTTGACGAACCCCAACACCATTCCTGGAGACGATAAATTGGACACATTCCTACCTTCTCCCACTAAGTTCTGCTATGATATTATATAAAATAGAATATATAAAGCAGGGACATTATATATGTGGACGTTATATATTTTATATTATATATAAAACAAGACCATAAATAATATCTGGACACTATTTATAAAATAAACCTGAGAAGACAGTGTTCAAGTGGAGAAAAACTAGCAGGTCAACCAGGAATTTGAAACTCGAGGAATGACATTGTGGTGAGCTCTCTGGGTTTTCTTTTTGCCCTGTGTAGGCAAGCCAGGTGCTAGAAAACCAGGAACCCCAAAATACCAAGTGGCACAGACAAAAAGGGCCCAGGCAAGCCTTTTCCCTCAGCCAGAGAACAGGGGCAGCCTGTGATTACCATGAGTTTGAGACCAGCCTGGGCTACATAGTTCAAAGTCAACCTGAACTACATAGCAAGATCCTCTCTCAAAAATCAAAAACAATTTAAAAAATTAACCAAAAGAGACCACGGACTTAGATATGAAACATAATACTGTTTTGAAAAAAAATCATTTAGAATGCTGGGATGGAACCCAGGACCTCACACATGCTAGGCAAGCACTCTGTCACTGAGCTACCTCCTCAGCCCAAACACTTAAAAAATTTTTAAAGAAAACATAGGAGAACCAAGATGTATCATGTACAGGTACAAAATAACCATGTTGATTATGATCATTATGTATGCAATGTACCAATACATGTTCTTGGTAAAAAATAATAAAAAAATTAAAAAAAAAAAAGAAAACAGGAGAAAATCTTCAGGACACTCAGGCTAGACATAGAAGTTGGATACATGGGACAAAAAGCATAACACATAACAGGGAATTTGATTAATTAGGCTTCATCAAAATTTAAAATGTAGCAGACCACAAATGCACACACCTGTAATACCAGCACTTGGGAGGCTGAAACAAGAGGGTCACGACTTTGAAATCAGCCTCGGCAATTTAGACAAACCCTGTCTCAAGCGAACAAACAAAAAGAACTTAGTGTTTGCCATGAGAGAGGGTCTTACAAGAGAATAAAAAGACAAGCTAGAGACTGGGAGAGAATATTTTGGCAGTTTCTTAGAAAGCCAACACGTAACTACCATCAGCATCGTATTCCTGGCATTTAGCCCAGAGAAAGGAAAACTTCCGCAAACCTGTATGCCAATGCTCTTAGCAGCATTATTCAAAACAGCCAAGACCTGGAACCAGCCCAGATGCCCCGCAGAAGTGCATCCACCACATCTTGGAACATCCTCAGCAAGAAGGAACCAACTATTGATAAATCCAACCGCTTCCGTGGATCTCAGAGGACTTACACTGGGTGCAAAAAGCCAATCTCGAAAGGTTTCACACCGTGTGACTCCATCTAGGTAACATTCTTGAAATAACACAGTTATAGAGATGGGTATTAATGGTTACCAAGGGGACAGGGATGGGGGCAGGGGACCATAAAGGGTTAGGACCCAGCTCTTCCCTCTTTGTGCTGAGATAACAATCCTCGACGAATCTTCATTGTTGTGGTCGTTGTGCGAACTTACAAGTGTGTTGAAATCGTGTAGCAACACACAAACGAGGGCATGTAAAACTGGCAAAATTGGAATAAAATTGGTGGATTATACCAGCACAATTTCCTCCTTTTGATACTGTATAGTTATGAAAAACTATGTAAATTTTAGAAACTATAAATAATACATGAAACATCCTTGTACTTTTTTTTTTGCAATGCTGGGGGTGGAATCCTGAGCCCCACACGTGCTAGGCGAGTGCCCTACCACTGCACAGAGCCACATCCCCGACCCTGTAGGGTTTTTCTTTCTTTTTTTTTCCCCAGTGGTTTCATGAGAATTTATTATTATTACAAAATTAAAAGTTTTTTTAAATAGGTGGGGTAGCACATGCCTGTAATCCCAACACTCTGGAGGGCTCAGGCAAGAGGGTTGGAAGTTCAAGTCCAACCTGGGCAACTTAGTGACTTAGTGAGATCTTGTCTCAAAATAAAAATTCAATCCCCAGTACCACACACACACACAAAGTGTAAACAGACATGTTGCATGGCAGAGGAAGCTTCACCCATTGTGCCCACTGGGTACAGCTGCAGGCCCGCCAGAGTGGTCACTGGATGATCCAGTCTCAGCCTCCATGTGACACAGTCACGACATAGTCAGAGACCACCACAGGGACAGAGGACAAACAAACTCACATAATAAGTGTGTGATTTGCAGCCTGGTGTGGCAACTCATGCCAGTAATCCCAGTACTCTGGGAGGCTGAGGCAGGAGGATCACAAATTCAAGCCCGGCCTGGACAATTTAGCGAGACTCTGTCCCAAAATAAAAAAATAAAATAAAATAAAAGGGACTGGGAATGTAGCTCAGTGCAGAGGCTTTGGGTTCAATCCCCAGTACTGAAATAAAAGCATGATTTGTGTTTTCCTCTAAAATAAATAGGGATTTAAGAGCCAGGTTTGGTGGCACACAACTGTAATCTCAGCATTCTGGAGGCTGAGGCAGGAGGATCACCACGAATTCAAGGCCAGCCTGGGCTACACAGTGAGTTCAAGACCAGCCTGGACCACATAGCAAGATCCTGCCTCAAAAAAACAAAACAAAACAAAACAAACAAAAAAATTTTTAAATATTTTTTGTTTTAGTTTTTTCTAAAAATCACAACTCTTCGCTTGGGCCTACAGATGCCCAATTTTGTAAAACTCTGGGCCAAATCCTTCTCAGCCCTGCATACAGGCATGCTAGTCATTTAGGGAGTGTCTCTCTGAAAGTTGGCAAAACAAGGTTTATTAGCCTGAAGTTTACACAACCCATCTCACTGCCCTTCAACACAAGTACACCTGTACGCTAAAGTCTTCATTGCCCTACACCTGTGGTCACTGGGACTCCGGCAGAATCTCACATAACAGAGACTGTGTGAGTCGGAAGGCCTCTTCTGCAGCTATGAAACCATGACTGAGGAAGCCATGGACCAGATCCTGAGCACGGTGCAGTGCCCATAAAACTGGTCTCCAAAAAAAAAAAAAAAAACCAAACTGGTCTCTGAGTCTTCTGTGAACTACTCAAGCTGGAGTCCATTTCTCTTACTTTCTAATTAAAACTTTTGCCCATAAATTCATATTATTGCTTTCCTTTTAATTCGCACTATCAATAAAGCAGGGACCATGCTAACCTATGACGCACGGGGACAAATACTATAGTAGTGGACTGCACCAGCCCCCCACCCTGTTTGTCACCGGTGTGGGTGCCAGTGGCGCAGGGCCCTTTGAGGACGAGTATCAAGAAGGTGCTCTAGCAGGGAAGGCCAGCGTCCCTGCACGCAGCGGGAACCCACCTTTCATGCAGGACTAGGGCCCAGAACTTGAGACTGCCAGTGCCACAGTTGGGTGGCAAAGAAAAATTCAGAGCCCGTGTCCCATTCCAGCCCCACCAGGGTGTGGTGCTGCCATCCCCATCTGCACAGCGCATGGGGACATGACATTCAAGGGCACACCAATGGATGACACTCTAGTTTGGGATTTCTGAAACACATTCAGTTGCAAGCAAAGAGTGCAGCCATTTAGCAAAAACTGACCCTGCAGTAGGCCTTTTTGTGTGTGTGTGTGGTGCTGGGAATCAAACTCAGGGCATTATGCTTGCTAAGCTAGCGTTCTACCACTTGAGCTAAATCCCCAACCCCTGCAGTGGGCCTTTCACTGAACATTTCATGCCCTGTTCACCCACAAGTGAAAATGCCATTTAAAAATAGATTCATAAAAGAAAAACGATAAAGAAGAGCTGGGCGTAATCCCAGTTACTCTGGAGGCTGAGGCGGGGGACTGAGAGTTCGAGGACAGCCTGAGCTACGAGGTAAGACTTCGTCTCAGTAGTAGTAATAGTAATAGTAATAGTAATAATAACTGGTCACCAAGTTTTGGCTTCCAGGGAAGCACACATTTAATGGAGGCTCTAAATGTGGCTCTAGGGGAGTCGCTTTGTCATCACACCATGGTGACCTCGCACATCTCTACATGGGCCACACAGGGACAACTTGACTCAAATCTGACTTGAGTCTGGGCAGAATATCCTGCAGTTCTTTTCCCAGAAAAAGGCAAGACAAGCAACCTAGTAAGAAGTGGCCATCGGGTACTATCTTGTCGGCCTCCCTCGCTCTGGGGAGACATGGATCTTTCCACTGTAACCACAGCAGGCTGCCATGTAGCTCCAGTATCACACTGCTTGGCTGGAGTTTAGCATCAGCCCTTTGCTGACAGAGTGACTGACCATTTGTGGGGCAGGCTGCCTGGCCTCTCTGGTTCTATTTCATTCTGAAGGACTGGGGCATGAGACTGACACCACAATAGTTTTACTGTCACTTTAAGCAATAAATCAGCTGAATGTACTGTGCTCATGGTCACTCTTCCAGTGGAATCCGTTGGCATGTGACAAGCCTGCCTAGCAACTGCCTCTGCACAGTTGCTTAGAAACTGCTTGACCACTTGACACCAGACTGTGTAAATGCGAGGGAGAATATGCTTTCACATGCTTTGGCATTTTGATGAGTCATCTTTCCAATGTCACGATTTCCCACACCATCCTCCTGCGTCACACTGCCTTAATAAATCAATACGCATGAGGGATGGGACTCTGCACCATGTTAGCAGTTGGGAAGCCACTAGGAGTTCAAATATGGAGTGTTACGATATTCTAAGAGGGAAGTCAAGAAACCATAAGCATAATTTCCTAGGAAAGAAATTGCAACGTAAAAAAGTTAGTGCACGTGTGTGATAACAGGGATACAGATTGCAGACACTTTTTTACTGGGTGAGGGTCGTGCTGGGGCAGGACCCCAGGCTTTCCACATGCCAGGCAAGTGCTCTACTACTGAGCTACCCCAGCCCCAGATCACAGACATTTTACACTGAAAAGACCATTTTGAGAGTAATTAGGTAAACAGCAGCTTAAATGGGTATATAGCCTTGTACAATCTTACAGGCCAGAAAACGGAGACACCAAACTATAAACTGACTTGCCCACCATCTCAGTCCTGGGGTGGGGACTGACAATTTTGTTTCTTCTGCCAAAAGTTGGGCTTCTTACATGGCAAGCTGTGTGCAAAACTGTGAGCAAACACTTCCTCCCACGACAAAGAATATGTGCTCTATCTCCAGTTTGCAATTATTTTCTCCTTTCCAAAGTTAAAAACATATTGTTGCATTAAACAAAATCTGAAAGCAGGCCAACAGATGGGGTGGTATTGGCGATTGAATCCAGGGTCTCGTGCATGCTAGACAAGTGCCCTACCACTGAGCTACAGCACCCCCCAGACCTTTTTATTATTTTATTTTGAGACAGGGTCTTGCTAAGTCACCAAGGCTGCCCTCAAACTTGTGATCCTCCTGCTCAGCCTCTCCAGTAGCTGGGATTACAGGCACGTGTACACAGCACATTTTCACTTTTAAGGAAAAGGTATGCCCTAAAAATGTAACTTTAGGGAGTGTGCTGGTACTATGGCCAGTACTCTCCTATTCTACTGGTGGTTTGTGGGTGCAACTAAGGGTGTCCACGCATGCGCAGGGTACTGTCTGCCCACAGTGACAGTGTTCATCATGGCTTCTTCTCGGCACCAGGCCACCCTCTGGCCCCGGGTGTCTGTTCTGATGTTCTGAGGCCAGTTGCATGTTCGGAAGTCTGTTCGGGCTCAGGAAGGGGGATTTGTAAGTGGATCAAAAGCTTATTTTATTTGCAGTTTTCCATCACATACTATAATCAAAGTTATAATTGTCCCATAGTTACACAGCAATTTATATTTAGACACTTAATTAACAGTCTCAATATTCAAGTAAGAAGGAAGGTTCTAGAAAGATCTGCCTTCTTGACCTGGCACTTATGTCTTCTCTGAGTTTCAGTAGAACTCTTAGAAAAAAAAATCCCTCAATAGCTGTGAATTGCTTTGATTAAAGTAGAAGCAACATGCTAAATTCTAACATGGTCCCTATGTCTTTTTAAGTAAAATTAATTTTTATTTTATAATTTATGTTCTGAAAGGATAATGTTCATGTGATCTCAAAATATCACCTAAGTTACTGCTTCTTCCCCCCTTTATATACTGAGGTCAGTACAATGAAAACAAAACTTACAATCCCAGCCTATGAATTTTAGCTACACATTACTGTTGGAGGCTCTGGCCTGAGTCCCACTTTTCTGTTGCCAGAAGATGTTCTAGTAGCCAAGCATGGCAGTGCATTCTTGTAATCCCAGTTATTCAGGAGGCTGAGGCAGGAAGATAACAAATTTGAGACCAGCCTGGGCCATTTAGTGAGAACTTGTCTCAGAAATTAAAAAGGTCTGGGGGTGCAGCTCAATGGTAGAGCACTGGCCTGGTACAGACAAGGACTTGGGTTTCAGTACACACACACACACACACACACACACACACACACACACACTGTCCTATTTCCAAACTCAGACTTTCTCCCTGCAACCCCCACAAAGCTGAAAGAGACTAAGGAAGAAACTATCTCTTTCACTTTGTCATTCTCTGGTATTTGGTGCTGTGACCATCAGCAATACCACCAATAAACAAACCCCACGCTTTAGACTGACCATCAGTTGATTTAAGTTTTACAATGTGCAGAGAGGGGTTAGGGACTTAGCTCAATGGTAAAGTGCTTGCCTAGCAAGCACAAGGCCCTGAGGTCCATCCCCAGCACCCCCCCAAAATAAATAAATAAACTGCAGAGAAAAATGTGCAGAGGTGTGGTAGCACATGCCTGTAATCACAGCTACTTAGGAGATTGAGTCAGGAGGAGCTCAATGTGGAGGCCAACCTCTACTACATACTGAGACCCTATCTCAAAAAAAAAAGAAGAAGAAGAAAAATCCTAAACAAATAAATATTAAAGTAGCTGGAAATGGTGGTGCACACCTGTAATCCCAGCACTCGGGAGGCTGAGGCAGGAGGACTGCCAAGCATTCAAGGCCAGCCTGGGCTACATAGTGAGTTCAAGGCCAGCATGCACTGCATAACAAGACCCAGTCTCAAAAAAAAAGAGAGAGAAAAAAATGTGCAATGATTTAAAGAAACATATTAAGTAAAGAACGTTCATTTGATGTGTGGATATGGCAAAAGTGATAGTTGTACATATCACAAAAGTGATAGTTTGTACATATCACAAAAGTGACAGTGATAGTTGATTTTTTTCCTTTTTGCAGTATTGGGGATTGAACCCAATCCTTGGCACTGAGCTACATCCTCAGGGCTATTGAGGGGGGGTCTAAATTGCTAAGGTGCCCAGGCCAGGCTCAAACTTGAAATCCTCCTGCCTCAGCCTCCCAGAGTGCTGGGATTACAGGTGGGCACCACCATGGTAAGCTGCAGCTAGACTTTTTTTTGGAGGGGGGTGCTGCTGGGGATTGAACTCAGGGCCTGTACTTGCTAGGCAAGGGCTCTACCACTGAGCTAAGTCCCCAACCCCTACAGCTAAATGCTTTTGTGACATGATGTATCCAGGAGATGTCAAAAGGACAATCAGGCTATAAATTTTACACACTGCTTTTGTGGTCCTTTGCTTAGTGCCATGCTGCGTGTTTGGCTTTGCTTTTGTAGCACCTGGCAAGCTGCGCAAGTGCTCCACCACCACTGAGCTGTGGCCCCAGTCCCCACCGCTGTGTGTTTAAGCATCATGTGGTTAGAGAGCTGGGACTCGCCCAGTTTTCTACTTTGCATGCTTTACACTCTGCTGTACACACACAGAAAAAAAAAAAATCACAAGTGATGAGAAAAACATATGGTGATGGCAACAGACATGGATTCATTCCATAGCACTTACACAATGTAAAATGTCAAAGCGAAGACTCATTCTAAACACATTTCCACTGGTATATATAATGGTGCAAATGGAATTTAGTGCCTAGACATAGGTAAAAAGAAGGACCGTTATGGAATATTTCAGTGTGAAAGATTACTGTGTAGTGTCAAAAATCAATAGGGGGCTGGGCATGGTGGTGCACATTTGTAATCCCAGCACTCAGAAGGCTGAGGCAGAAGGACTGCTATGAGTTTGAGGCCAGCCTTAGCTGCATAGTGAGTTCAAGGCCAGCCTGAATTACAGAGCAAGACTCTGTCTCTAAAAATAAAAAAAAAAAAAGGAGATGTTTACTCATCATGTAAATGAAAATATCTTAATATGCAGTTAGTCCTCTAGATGCACATGGGCCACAATCCATGGATCCAACCAACTGTGGATTGAAAATATTCTTTAAACTTGGTGTGGTGGCTCATGCCTTTTATCCCAGCACTCTGCGAGGCTGAGACAGGAGGATCACAAGTTTGAGCCCAGCCTGGGTAATTTAGTGACTTGGTGAAGACCCCATCTCAAAATTAAAAATAGCTGGGGATTTAGCTCGGTGGTTAGAGTGCTTGCCTAGGAAACACAAGGCCCTGCGTTCAATCCCCAGCACCAAAAAAAAAAAAAAAAAAAAAAAAATTAAGAAGTTGTAGCTCAGTGTGAAGGCCCTGAGTTCAATCTCCAGTACTGAAAATATAAAAGATTCTTTTTTAAAAAAATTGCAGCTGTACTGAACATTGACAGACATTTTTCTTGTCGTTATTCTGTAAACAATACAATGTGAAAAACTACTTACACAGCACTTACATCATATCAGATGCTACAATTCCCCTAGAGACAGGGGAAAGTATACGGGATGATGTGTGCAGGTCCTGGGCAAGTGCTCCCACATTTTATAGAAGAGACTTGAGCGTCCGGGGAATTTGGTATCTTCAGGGGTCCCAGACTTGCATCATTCAGTGAAACTCCAATTGGTTCTGAAGGCCACTCACAAACTGTCACCGCTGGACTGTGATACTCAGCAAATGAGTATTAAGGCCCAGCAAATGAGGGCTCCTGCTGAAAGTCAGTCACTCAATCTTTCTCTGAAGCAAAATGGTCATTAAAAAACAAAAGGATGGCCATAAAATCTTCCCCAACTCATGTTCCAACTTTTTTTTTTTGTACTGAGGATTGAACCCAAGCACTTTGCGCTGAACCACACCCTCATCCCTTTTTTTCAAAAAGGTGGGTTTTTTTTTTTGTTTTTTGAGACAGGGCCTTGCTATGCAGAACAGGCAGACCTTGAATTCTCAGCTATCCTCCTGCCTCAACCTCCCAAATGCTGGGATTACAGGCATGCGCCACCATGCCTGGCTTACTGGAGACAGCGTCTTGCTAAATTGCCCAGGCTGGGCTTGAATTGATGATCCTCCTGCCTCAGCCTCCCAGAGTGCTGGGATTACAGATGTGCACCACCACACTGGGCTGGGAAGCAAATTATACAGCCATAAGAGTTAGTTGCTTTGACCATGGGCATTGTATCAGAATTTCAGGAGTGACTGAAAAAATAGGCAGACAGATTATAGTGACATTTTTTGGAACACTAAAGCCATAAGGAAGAGTCTTGTATATTTTATTATTGCTTGTGAATGCTTTAGCGCCATAGCTCTCTGTCATTGACAAAACAAACTCTGCTGGCCTTTGAGACTCATGGAGACCAAATGTTCTGGTTTGAGAAACCCTTTTGGGAGGGTTAAGATGGAAAAGACTAAGGTTTCTTGAGAAGAGAGCTCTGATGATGGAGCATTCAAATTCAAGGCCTCAGTGGAGCACAGTGCTGTGTACCCACGGTCCCAGCAACCCAGGAGGCTGAGGCAGGAGGATCAAATGAGTTTCAGGCTAGCCTGGGCAACACAGCGAGACGCCCATCTCAAAAACCAAAAACAACAACAAAAACCCCAAAGCATCATTACTTTCAAAGTAATTTTGGAGATGGGCTAATTAGTATCTCCATGTGGCTGTTCATGTATTATAAGCAAATAGCAACAGTCTGGGTCATTCGTTCAACCCTGGATCCTCAGCAACTCAAAACAGAATAAAATCATACTTGCTTCCCTCGGCCAAGGTGATGTCCTTAGCACAGCCAGGGGTTGCAGAGGGTATCCCACCTTCCGTGGATCCTTCTTATCTCTAACGTGCCTTTCCCACAGCTCATGGCGGACATGACCGTGACTCTGGCAGGTTCATCAGGGAATCTTGGTTTATAACATCCCAAGGAAACCTAGCAGAAGGCCATGAAGAGAGGGACTTAGCACTGCAGGAGCCCTGCAGACGTGGTCAGAGTTGGTAACTTAGGTGTAACCCCAAGAAGCTTAAGGTTTGCCACATTACGGTCCGTATGGTCATCCAGATGAGACGTGAGCAAATGACAGCCTCAAAGAATTGTTCCCAGCAAGCAAGAGACAACTGATCCTCTCTAGCCCAAAATTCCTGTAGTTTCACTGCAGTGCAAGGTGCACTCAAGTCTTCACAGCACTTTAGGAACATCCCCGACCCAATGGTGGTGCCAGAAGGACAAGGTCAATGCAGACAGCTGATCCATTACCATGAAAAGCTGGCGCATGGGGGGAGGATGCAGATATTAAAGTCATTTTTCTCTGAAGTCATCAACCTGTTTGTTCCAGAAAAGGTTCCAATGAGTCATCAGTCCCTCATGTCTCCTCCACACACATCCTGCCCAGCTTGTACAAGACCCCAGGGCAGAAATAATAGCAGAGAGTCACCATGGACACAAAGAATGGATGATTACAAATACATAATTATGAGTACAAAATCATTTATATTTTAAAATATGATTAAGCAAAATGAGCAAAAATAAATGCATGTAATCCAGAGCAGTTGCCACTGAGACACTGGGTCGTATCGTGTCCAGTTATATTGTTTCTCTCTGTGCATGAGTGCTCACACAAACACATGCGCACGCACGCACACGCATGCACGTACACACACAGCGGTGACTCCTTTCTATAAAATTTAGGTTGCACTGTGGTTTCATTTGTGTCTTGAAACCATGAAGATGCAGAGAAGCAAAAGCTGTGAGTTGAGCTTTTATTATGCCTTTATTCTACAGCTGCAGAGAAAGAGATCAAGGCTGGAAGCGGATGTCAGTCAGGAGCAGGGTTCCGCCAAGACACAAGCAAGAGCAAGACGGTGTGAAAGAGACACCAATGAGGTGTTCTATTCACAAAGCATTATTTCAAGGGCATTAGCAAGCACTGAGCATGAATTGTTCATTTAGCTCTAACACTGGAATAAAATAATGCTTCCAAGTCCACAGAGCATTTGGGGAAGCTATATTTTCGGTGAAATTAATAAGCGGCTGCTGCAGTTTTTAAAATGATCCTCCTGGGCGGGGTGGGGGACAGCTCAGGGGGAGAGCCCTTGCCTAGCACCTGCAAGGCCCTGCATTCTATCCCCCTGCCACAAAATAACAATGACAAAAGTTTTCCCCAAATTCTACTTTGAAGAGTGTTGGAGGAAAAGTGGAGGAAGAAAGAAACGGGCATGTTAGGATGATACTATGGGAAAAACAAGAAATCCAAGCTGTCTGCCCTCCTGTCAGAAAGCTCCCTGGAGAGCACAGAGCAGCTGTGGATTCTGGGTGCACCCTCCCTGAGGGCCCCGATCTCTTTGCTAAGATTAGGGTTTCCAATGTCATGAACAACAACTAATTCATGCACTGAACGCATTTCCTCAGCATCTAGTTAATTTGGTAAACCTAATTAAAAGTAGCCTCCTTGACTGTGTCAGATACTGGTGTGTGGTTCCCTGACTTATCTCCAACAAACCAGTTTCTGCTGGAGTTTAGGAATATGATTATTGTGAACTCTCTTCATTCTCCAAAAAATCTTCTTTAGGGTGTTTTTTTTAAAATAAAATCATTTCACCTGAATAATAGCTATTTCCAATGGTGTGATCTGAAGCTTTCAGTGTTTCTGTGCTTATAAAAATTGGGAGTGAGGAGTCGGGGAATTACCTCAGTGGTACAGCACTTGCCCAGCAAGCAAAAGGGCCTGAGCTCAAGCCCCAGCACTCGCCCCCAAAATAGGCAGGTGCCTGGTGCTGTGGCACACATCTGTAATCTCAATAATTTGGGAGGCTGAGACAGGAGGGTTGCAAATTCAAGGCCAGCACGTTGAACTCAGGGCCTTCGCACCGAGCTATATCTCCAGCCCTTTTCCTTTTTTAATTTTGAGATAGAGTCTCACTAAGTTGCTAAATTTCCCAGGTTGGGTTCAAATATATGATCCTTCTGCTTCATCTTTTCAGAGTGCTGTAATTACAGGCATGCACTACCACACTTAGCAAAATAAAATGTTTCAAAAGAACTGGGGATGTAGCTCAGTGTTAGAACACTTGCCTAGCATGTGCGAGGCCCAGAGTTCAATCCTCAGTACTCCCAGGAAGGTGGGGAGGCAGGCCAGACATGGTGGCAGATGCCTGTAATCCCACTTTTGGAGGCTGAGGCAGGAGGATCACAAGTTCAAGACCTACCTGGGCAAGACCTGGTCTCAAAATAAAAAAGTGTTGGGCATGTAGCTCAAGATGAAGGCCCTGGATCCTCAGTACTAGAAGTAAAAAACACCAAGAAAAAGTGGGGAGGCAAGGGCTGGGGTGTAGCTCAGCGGATAAGCATGTGCTTTGCCTGCAGGAGGCTCTGAGTTCCATGACCAGCACTGCAACAAAACGAGACGGGAAGTGGCCCTGTGGCCTTTCTCCCATTATGAGCGCGTCCACAGCAAGCCAAAGACGGGGATGGAGGCACGGACGAGTCACATTGTAGCAGTCAGCACTGTGATCCTCATTGTTTTCTTGGGCAACAGAACCACCACCCCCATTTTTCAAAAGCTACCACAGTTTCGCTTTTTTTTTTTT
>PVJO010031159.1:0-14631 GCA_004026905.1 Hystrix cristata
AGAAAATGTGGTTTTTCTACACGATGGAGTACTACACTGCCATAAAAAAGGATAAACTAGAGTCATTCATATATAAATGGATGTTTCTTGAGAACATACTCTTAAGTGAAATAAATCGGACACTCATGAGCACACATTGAATTGTTTCTCTGATATGAGAAACCATAACTGTAAATAAGAACAAAGAGGTGTAATAGATTATTATATAAAAGGAGAATGGTGTGCAGAGGAGAGGAGTACTAGAAGGAAAGAAGGGGAAAAGCAGAAAGGCAACAGGGGAAAGAGAGGGGAAAGGGAAAATACGGAAGGTGATGAATAAACCTGCTGTAAATAGGGAGGGAGGGAGCAGAGGGGAGGGGCGGGGGAGGGGGGGAGAACCAAGATGTATCATGTATAGGTACAGAATAAATGTAATGAATGTGACCATTGTATGTAGAATGTACCAATACATGTTCTTGTTTTAAAATTTTAAAAAAAGGCAGTTATAAAATATACTCAATAAATATTCACATCCAATTGTGGTCTCTTTCTTTAGAGGGAATACAAACAAATCAGCGGCATATGATTAGCTTTCCATCCATGGGAAGGAATTTCTCAAAATTCCCATTTGTGACTCCACTGTAGAACCAACACATGAAACTTGGCACTGCAAGAACATGCCAGAGATGTGAAGAAGGTGCTCCTTCGCCCATTGTCCCAATTGTATTCTAAGACACTGAATTTAGTAAACCTCCTTAGCCCTGATCATTTACAAAGGGCCAGATCTTTAATTGGTCAGTTGTTTGAAATTCATTGATCAAAACATCAGGGATGTTTTCTGACAACAAAAGGAAAGAAACAACTCTAACTATAGCAGCATTAATCAAGAGTTCTTATCATAAACACACAATACAAATAAACAGATATAGGACTACATGGTGATAAGTTTAGCAGAACTATTATGACCAAGGAATCCGACCTGATATGACTTATGTGATTTTATTTGGGGAGAAAGCGTCAAGAATAAAAGTATTAGGACATTAGTACAGACAATAGTAAGACATAGACTGTGGGGTTAGACCTGAATTCAAGTGGCAGCTATATTATTTATCAGCTATTTGACCATGAGCAAGTAATTTGACCTCTAAGCCTCAGTTTCTTCTTCTATGCTTAGTGAAATTTGGCACATAGTAACAACCTGATAAAAGTAAGTAATAGTAAAGCTTCAAATACGGAAATTTCAGGGAATGTTTTTAGTCTCAGTTTAAATTGCCAGGGGTACCAGTTGTTTCCAAAGTTCAAAGCAAGATATCAAATAACCCAAGTAGGATTTATAAAGTAGATGTTCTAAAACTGTATTAAGACTTTTTTTTCACCCATTTATGGATATAAAAATCAGATAAGACTGGAAGAATTGAAGAATGAAGAGAAGTTTGGTTTTTGTTTTTGATTTTTAAAACGTCTACCCTTGCTTCACCTTCATTACTAACAAAAAGACTGTGGGGTATCATTTGGTGAACTTGTATAGGTCTCCTTGATGTCGAACAACACAGTAAATGAAAACAGGACCATACCTGAGAAATATAAGGAGTAGGGGTCAGAGCTGGCAGAAGTGGCCTATGAAAGAAGAATAGAGACTGCTGGAAAGTGACTGCATTCTCACAGGAAATCCCACATTTGGGACACATGAAAGAGGTGGCAGCAGAGAGGGGAGGCCTTATGGACCCTCCCTGAGAGAGACAGGTGGGCAGAATTCTCAGATGCCCTCCCATGTACCATTGCGTCCTCCCCTCCTCTAGCATAATCACCCCATAGGGCAAGACCTGTGAGTGTGGTAGAATAACATCCCCATCATTAGGACACTAATTAGACTTGGAGTTGATCAAAGAGTAGGATTCCCCTAATTAGTTGAGCCTTTACAAGAAGGCAAAGAATGCAAGAGATGGTGTCCTGCTGTCCTAGAAGGTGAAGCTTCCACAGGTTCTGGAGCTGCAAGTGAATATATTTGCCAACCACATGTATCTGGAAGAAGACCCTAAACCACAGATGAGGTCCCACCTCTGGCCAACACCTGGATGTCAGCCAAGTGAGACACTAAGCAGAGGACTCAGTTACGTCTGACCTATACAAACTGAGAAAATATGTATACGTCATTTCCAGCTACTAAGTCTGTGGTAATTTGTTTCACTGTAATAGAAAACTAACATAAGGACACACTAGAGCAATGATGGCGAAACTTTTAGAGCTTTAAATGGTAAAAAAAAAAAAAAAAACAGCCCCCTGTGGCACATGTGCCATAGGTTTGCCTTCACCACCACTGCCCTAGAGGAACAAGAAAATCTCAGCAGAAACATCATAGAGATAAGTCAGCAGATGGCCAGTCCAAAGGCAGGTGACACAGCCAGCCAAAGAGTACCTCATTTCTGCTAGGACCCAGCAGGTGATAGATCTTCAGCAATGGGGTGTTGGAAAAAGAACACCAAAAACTCAAAAGAATTCCATAGGAGTATCAGCTTCAATATTCTGTCTGACCCGCGATGTTCCAGTGCCAGCTCACAATAGTACCACCCATGCAAGACTTTTCCATCCTCTTACCTTCCTCTCATACTCATCCCCAATTTGAACCCATCAATGTGGGCATGAGGGTCAGAAACCACGGTCAGTGGGCTGGAAGGTGTAGAGTAGAAATAAAACATTGTGTAATGCAGAAGAAGCCCTTCAGCCTCTCCCCTCCGCCAGTTTTCTACTTACATCACTTTAACTTTGAATGAGGTTCCTAGTTTTGATCATTATACTAAACTGTACCTCACAAAAAAAAAACCTGAGTCTACATTTTTCCTTCCAGTTAAAGTGTATAGAGAACATTTTATTATCTGAAATAAGACGACACATTCCAGACTTAGCCAACATTTTATCCAAGGGAAAGGGAGAACTGACTGGGTTTATTAAAAATATTATTAAGAAAATAACTAGATTACTTTGTTCTTAAAACATAAGTGTTACTGGGATGCTAATGATGATTGATGCACATGAAAATCTTCCTTTCTTGTTCCTAGGTAGAAATCAGCAGGTTCAGAGAATAAAGGGAGAAAATCATGTTAGCTGGGGAGAGCCTCGAAATTGACACAGTATAATGACTGATCAGCACTGATCAGGCTATGAACAAAAATTCTGCCATCAGACAGTTTCGATTTCTGGTTCAATAAGGATCTCAGATTTTGGTTTCTTCTTAAGGGGAAGAGAATACAGGCTGGGATCTTCGGTACAGCTTTCAGATTTTAATCTATAATGATAGAAACAGCTTGTCTAAGAAACCCACTCCCTCACTGAAGTGGAAAGGAATTTTTGTCCACTAAGAACCAAACATTCTCCCAAGATAACTCGTTTATTCAACGCAAATATGCAAGATCCAGAATTTGCCTAAAAGTCACTGTCCACACTGCTGACAAGATTGCTGTTTAGTGGAGTGTTTTTAGTATAAATTCCCTTCCTGAAATAAAGGCAAGCATTCGTGGAATGCACACACAGACACAAAGGACACTTCCCCTCTTCGAGGATGTCCATATTTCTTTAAAGTGGAAAAAAAAACTGGCAAAACTGAATTTTTACTTACACTCCTGTGATGGAAATAGCAGGAAAAGTGTCAGGCCACAGACAGCCTCAAAGGGCAAGCAAAGAGAATGAAGAGAGACAAGTGGAGAAAAGGGAAGGGCTGAGAGTGGGGCCAAAGAGGAAGCAGAGAAAAATGGATCCACAGTCAAGGATCAGAGCATCCCTGTGATTTCAGTGGCTTCCTCTTGTTGTGGACAAGGCCTGGAGAAAGAGGCCTGAAGGGAAGAGCCACATCACCACAATGTGTCCTCAGCATAAAACATGGCCACTTAGGAAGTCTCCTCCATTGAACAGTTTTATTTCCTGTTCCAAAGGAGTCACCGCTGACCATGGCATAGTCTAACCCTGAATCATCTGAAGTTTTACTCAAGGTCTCTGGCTGGGACCATGCTGACTCCCCCTACATTCCCTGCCTGCCATGTCTCTCTGTGATACCCTTCCATTTACTTGTCTAAATCATAGGTACATTTAAGACCTAATTTAAAACCTACTTCTCCATAAAGTCCACAACCACTTCTCTTGGATCTAGTGTTTTGCTGAATCACATTTAGAAGGAAAGAAGAGAATTAACACGCTGACATCATCTACTTTTTACCAAGGATTGGACTGGAAGCTTTCCATTCTGTTTGAGTTGTCTCTCATTGTCTAAGAAACCACTCCCCCAAATCAGTGACTTGAAACAGCCATTTTATTATGCTCCTGAATTCCAAGGGTCAGGGATTTGGAAAGCACATAATGGAGACAATTCTCTGCTCAACCTGTGTGACATCTTGACTGAGGAGACTATCATGGCTGGAAGGGACTCAAATAACAAAAAGAACTATCTTAGTTTGCAACATCTGCATTACAAACGTCTTCATTCATGTGTCTGTTGCCCACCTGGAATAACTACATAACAGCTCTACCAGGACTCCACCAGAATGACCATATGTGGCCACTCCAGCGTTGTGGTCCCTGGGTAGACAGACTTCTAGAATAACAACTCTATCTAGCCATTTGTGACCTATTCTTGGAGACATTTCTTGATTCAAGAAAACACTAGTTCTTCGGGTTCCCAGGGAGGGCAAATTGACCCCCCCATCTCTCAGATTTTGTAATCCTAAACTCTTCAATCCTAAACTTCTGCACCTCTTGCATTCTTGCCACATACACATAACCTAAACACCTACATCAATAATGGGACTTCTCATTAACATGAACCAAATGACTTCTATTCTCTTCTGCTCAGTGTGTTGTTATCCCTTTTCTTACTTTCCCTCCTTACACTGTATAGGTAAACAAACTATCCTGACACCAAAGCTACTCCCTCTGTAGGGAGAGACTAAGTATAGCAAAAAGTCAAGCACAGAAAACTAGATGCTGCCCCCTACCTTGAAGGAAAAAAAGGAAAAAAAAATCATCATTCATTTATTCAACAAATTTATAGAGTAACTACAATGTGCCTAACTGTTCTAAATGATGGAGGTAAGTCCATGCCCTAATGAATTTGTATTCATTAGGGACTGAGATAGACTAATCGATATATTAAAATATAATATAATGCCAGATAATAAGTGCTATGAAGAAAAACAATATAAAGCAAGGGTGTAGAAAGCAGCACAGTACTGCTTTGGACAGGATGTCAGAGAATATAACTGAAAGATGACAAAGGAACTGAGCTTAGAAAGTCAGTTGAGTGTCTCATGTGTAGGTTACAGTAAAGAGTTTGAACCTATCCTGAGTATGATGAATAGGATATAAGAGTTTTAAAGCAACATGGGGAAGAGGGTGACGTGATTTGATTTACATTTTCTAAAGTTAGTTTGCGATACTCTGAACATAATTTACTATAATGGAGCATGGCAGATTAAAGACAGTCACAGATTTTTTTGACACTCTTCATTGAGGAGTAAGGTTTATTTTTATTCCCCTTGAATCTGGGCAGGCTGTGTGATTGTTTTGACCAAAAGAATATGGTGAAAGTGATGCTTTGCCAGTTTTTCTGGCCTATGTCTTAGAAATTGACAGTTTCCACCTCCAGTGTCTGGGAACACTCATCCATGTCACCTGGCCACCAAGCTGTGAAGCCCAGGTGGCCTCAAGAAAAGGTTCCTATACAGAGAGGAACTGAGGCTCCCCGATGTTTGTCCTGGTTAAGTTCACAGGCAAGAGTCAGTATCAAGGCACCAGTTAAGTGAGTTGGCTGTCTTGGACGTGGATCCCCCATCCTTAGCTAAGCTGTCCTAAGTGAGGAATAGAGAAAAGCAATCCTCCTGGACTCTTCTGAGTCCCTGACCCACAGAACTGTGAGAATGTGCTTTTGTGTGCTTTTTTACATAATAATCAATAAGCAGAACAAATGATTAGAGATAAAGTAGGGGAAACAATGAGGCTGTTGCAGTAATCCAGGTGAGAGATAGTGGGTTTTGGGTGCTGTTAGTGGAGGGGGTGAAAATGATTAAGATTTAGGATGTATTTTTACATAGAAAGAAATGATGACTACATCTGGTTGCCTAAAAACTTGGGCAGAAAGAATGGTGATCTAAAATTAATGGCACAACATTACATTATTAAAAGTTTTACTGAATATTAGGAATGGTTTTAAGAGTCCATTATGTTGAATGTAACTTAAATCTTGCAGCAACCTACAAGGTAGGTACTCTTCATACCCATGGGTTACATATGTGGAAACTGAGTCACAGAGAAGTTAAGTAACTATCCTAAGGGGGTTTTTTTGTTTTTTTTAAATTTTATTTTAATGGTACATTTTAGATGTACATAGTGATAACATTCATCATCGGGGATTTGTACCTGTACATGATATATCTTGCTGCTTCTATTTTTCCCATTCCTCTCTCCTCCCTTCACCCCCTCCTCTCTCCCTATTTACAATTTTTCCATTTTTTCCTTCCATTTCTTATTTCTCTTGTCCCTCTGTTCCTTCCCCCCTCCCCCTCCCTTGTTCCCTTTCCCATTTACTATCCTAAGGTTTTGAGGAAGGATTCTTCCTGGAAACGTGAATAGAGGCTGTCTAGCTCCAGAATTTCATGTCCTTAATCAATCTTCACTACTGTGTCATACAAAGTGTGCTATGATCTTGGTTATTCCAGTAATTGGCTGTATGACCTTTGGCAAGTTACTTGACCTTCCTGAGACTCAGTTTTGTAATCTATAAACTGAAGAGATCAAAGAACATGATCTTTAAGGTCTCTGCAAACTGGAACATCCTGTGATTCTTACTGCTAGAATCCTTAGAATGTAGTATTTTTTTTTCTGGAATTCAGACTACATAACTTCAAGTGTAATCATGATAAATAAAAGAAAGTTTATTACAAACCCGCAAGATACACCAGACCTGTGTAATATAGGAAAGATAAAGTACTTTATAACTAATCTTCCAAGACAAGACCACATACCTAGAGCCAGCTGCAGCTTGTCTCCTTTTCTTCTCTTCTCAAGTTCTGTGTCCCAGTTTGACCAGCAAAAGTGTCCAGAAGTTCAACTTCCAGGTTCACATAATGCTAACTACAAAACTTCAAATTCCCTCTGGACCCTCGATGCAAGGGAAGTTCATCACAGATGATACAAAGCTTTTGTGGGTTCTAACCATAAGTCTATGGTACGTCTCATGTCACCCAAGCATGTTACCAAAATCAAAGTAATGGGATACTGGGCTTATTTTTGAGTTCCAAGTATCTCCCCATTTATCTCAAATTATTTCAGACTCCCAAGATACCATGCAGACAACTATGATTGCGACTATGAAAGTACTTCAATCTTCTTAGAGAAAAAGGAATATACATAATCTGAAAGAGACTGAAGAATAATTTTTCACCAATGTGATATTATTATTTTTTCCTGAAAAACAAAATGGATGAGGTAACTTAAGTGCTTTTTGGATGAATGCTTTCCTTTGACATTTATAATGATATCATTTTCCCATTTTTTTCCGATGAAGACTGATATTTAGAGGCATGAAAGTATAGGACTGAAACACAAGTTCAGAGAGTAAAATTCTACAGCATGGACTCTTAACCACTACATCACACTGCTCCTTTCTTCATCTCTTCTGTAAATGCTGCACAGTAATATACCACAAAAACAAAGCTCTCTCAAGACCACAGATTGCATCACAGGCCCCTCATACCCTGAAAGGCAATCTTTCTGAACCTACAAGGTGGTAGGTGCCCTTTGGGAAATTGCCCCATTAGGTCTGTAGTATAAATATTTTAGTATTGGATGAAATGACCCAAAGAACTCTTATACGACTGCCCCACTCACATACCAAGAGGAAAGTTTGCTTATATCATTGGGAAGATTTCACAACTTTGATGGAACCACAGTGAGTAGCGTCATTGTGCCTTAAAAGGTCCCACCATGGGAAGCTCATTTTTTCCTGCTTCCTGCTTACTTGTCTTTGGTTGGCTAAGACTTAAACAGATCTATTCATCGTGCCTTGGTCTCTGCTGTTGTCTTGTTATACAAGCTGCATCAGATCTCGATAGGAACTCAGCCATCTTTCTGTCTGCCTTTCTTTTTCCTTGTGGCTAAGTGGCCAAGTAATCAAGCCAGGATCTACTGCAGATCCACTTCATTTATTTTTTTGTTGCTCTCTCTATGCAGAGGGTTTTGCTGGATTAGGCAAGACCTGGAGAAAATGGCTCTCCTGATACTCTGCTCTTTGTTCACTGTGCTGCAGCATTCTCCTTCCTCTAGGCGAGGCTGGCAGTAACAGAGCCATAATTCAGTGGGTGGAACAGAGATATGCTGAGCTCTGCATGGCTTTGTTTCCTGACTCCCAGCCTCTGTCCTCCTGGAAGAGTCAAGTGCCCTCAGCCTGAGCAGGTCTGTTCTCTTGCTTTCCTTTAATGCACTTGTTTCTCTTCCCCATGGGTTATGGGGTAAACTGCCCCAGGATATCAAGACCTACATTTGCTCTTTTCAAACTTAATCACACATGTCTTTAATATTGCTTGTGACTCTGTATCTAGTAGTTTGTTCAAAGGGGTTCAGATACAGGGGTTTGAGGCTTATGGAAGAACAGACATTGTGGGCTTTTATCTGAGCCTTCTGTGCCACGCCAACTTTCACTAGAGAGTCTTACATTACATTAGTGAAAGGGATACTCATGTAGCCAATAATAAAGTGAAATTTGAACAACTAATAAATGGCTAAAGAAGATGTAGTTTTTCAATACAATGGAGTACTACTTTGCCATAAAAAGGATAAGCTAGAGACATTTGTAGGTAAATGGATATACCTTGAGAACACACTCTTAAGCTAAATAAATCAGACACTCATGAGTACACATAGAATTGTTTCTCTGATATGAATAAACATAGGGTAAATAAGGTCAGAGAGGTGTAATAGATATTATATAAAATGAAGATAATATTGAAAAGAGAAGAGAACTAGAAAAGGGGAGAGGGGAAAGAAGGGAAAAAGGAAAGAAGGAGGAAAGGGAAAAATGGGAAAATGTAAATAAATCTGCTATAAATAGGGAAGGGGGAACAGAAGGGAGGGGTGGGGAAAAGGGGGGGAACCAAGATACATCATGTACAGGTACAAAATAACCATGATGGATGTGAACATTATGTATACAATGTACCAATACATGTTCTTGGGAAAAAAAATAAAAAAAAATACTATCAAACCTTCACCTGATTCCTGATAATTCTCTTCTCCCTTTTAGAGATAGAAACCAGAAAGAGAAATATTTTAGGTTACTCTAGTTAAACCACTCTCCACCTTGTAATATTAGAGAATAAAGACCAGAAAGTGCTTTAGAAAAGTAACAGATTCTTCCAGATATATAAATGGAAAGATTTGGTAGGATGCCAAAAAGAAAAAAGGACAAGAAAAGAAAAAATCAAGACAAAGCCCCACAAAATATCAAACATTGAGTAGGTAAGTAATAATACTTACTATGGAAAAAGTGTTAACAAAAACTGGTCCTGTGGAACTAAAGATAAGATCAAAAGACTCAAATAATTGCTAGTCACTGTTCTACTAGCGAACAATATTGTTGCATAAGCAATAAACACCTCAGCCTCAGACTCCTCTGTAATTTCATGACCTGAAATGAAACAGACTTTAAGAAGCAAGAGAGTGCTCCATAGGTAAATAGAAATCAATCATAAAGACTTGTATTCCTTAACTAGGAGTTTAGACTTAACCTCCTTTAAGATAGGAAGTTGTGACAGACTGGTTAATAGTTTGTTAACTCTCTTTTTTGTCAAGTAAGAGAATGGAGTTGGACTACATTTCCCAGTCTCCCTTTAGACAGCTGTAGTCAAGTGACTAATGATTAGCCAATGGGCTATGGGGGAAATTTTGCAAATCCACTTCCAAGCTTAGGCCATAAAAACCTCTCATTACATCATCCAGTTTTTTTCTAGAAAATTGGATCTAGATGCAAGCATCTAGAAGTTAAACACTACACAGATCTAATATGATAGAGTCAAAAGAAGAAAAAACCCTACATATTCATACTACATTAACACCAAAGCAATAAATAAATTCATTTCATTAGGAAATTGAAATTTGGGAATTCTTTGTTAGAATTCTGCATTACCCTAATTACAACAGAATTTAAGGAAAAACAATTGAGTTCTTTGTACACAAAAGCCACCCTTCCGGGCAGTAATAGTATACTACCTGGAAAAATTTAGATACAAAAGGTAAATGAGAATACATGTTGCACACAAGGAATCTTCTTTGTGTTACATTTAAAAAGTACAATGCTCAAGGACACTAATGAACATACTGCTTAGAATGACTTGTGTGGGTCATTTGATTCCATAACCCATTTACAGATAAGTGAATATCCATCAACTATTCAAATTGAGGGATTGCTTTCATATTTTTAATGAACACTAACAAATTACTTCCCATCATAATCTAGAATTGTCCATTGGCTCAAAATATTTTTCCATATATATGAATATCATATTGGTGCATTTGAAAAATACTTAGATATTCAGAAAAAGTCCACGAAGATATTCTCTGAACAGCTGGTATGACAATCTGCTAATTTCCCCCTAAATCTGCTCTTCCCCTCTTCCAAACTATCATAGTTTTTTCAGGGCACCTGCTCAACCAGAGACTGTCTCCAGTCTCTCTTATAGGTAGGAATGACTAGGTGAAAGTTTGCTCCCCCGGAATCTGAATGGATGCATTGAAGGTAGCCACCTCCAGTCAAATACAACATTTGTTAATGTAATTGACGGGGTAATGTTTTTTAGAGTTGCTGGCAGCCAGGGGCACTCAGTAAATATTAATTTTTTTCCTACCCCATTTAATCTCAGTTGTAATTTCAAAACAATATGTTTACTATGACCCTATATTCTGAGTGTGAGAAAGTGGAAGATAAGGGCAAAGAACTGAATTTTCTGGCTTATTGTTCCATTTGGTGCTTACTTTCCAGGCCCACACAATCCCTTGAAAGAAAAGCAAAACTGTTTAACATATGTTTTAAGTTACCATCATTTACCCTTCTCTGTGTTAAATTTAAAAATGATATTCATCTTTGAAGTTTTACAAACTAAATCAGCATAATTTTTCTAATTAGAAAAATACAGATGAGTACAGAGAAGAGGATAAAAATTCTTTGTGTAGTAACTGTGTCGTTCTAATCTTTCTCATTAATGTGCATCTATTAATCTGGGGATTTATGGTTTTTGTTTTTTTACAAATATAAGGCCATCATTACTTAACATGGAGTTAGGTGAACTTGCTTTTTCTTAGTCTTCCCATATAATGAGATTAAAGGAAATTTTGAAAATATATATTATATATATTATATATTATATTTATTATATATATAGCAGTGCCTCATTTCATGAACTTGCTTCTTGCCACAATTCTGGTCACAAACCAAGTTGGACAAGAACAGAATCAAATTCAATGGTCGGGTTCGATATTGCCCTTATGGCCAAATTTGATTCAGTTCTTGTCTAGTTCAGTCTGTGACCAGAATCATGGAGAGAATGGAGTTTGTGAACCGAGGCACCACTATAAATATATATATATATATATAAATACACACACACACACACACACACACGTCAGTCACATATATAATATATAAAGAGCTCTATTTAAACATAATTCATACAACATAAAATTTAGCTTTTTAAAGTGCACAGTATGGTGGACTTAATATATTCTGAGTTTGCAGTCATATGATCCAGAGTTTTCTTCACCTCTAAAGATACTCAATACCCAATAGTAGTCACTCCCTATTCCCTCCTCTGCCCAATCCCGGGTAGGTACTAATATATTTTCTGTCTTTCTTTAGTTGAACAGTCCATATATTTCATAGGAATGGAATAATATAATAGGTGGCCTTTTGTGTCTGTCTTCCTTTAGTAAACATAGTAACTTCAAAGATCATCCCTATTGTAACACGTACCAATGCTCTATTCCTTTTAAGGCCACATAATAGTTCATTGTATGATTTTTACCCATTGATCAGTTAGGCTGGTAACTTGTTTTTTACTTATCAAATTTTTATTTGCATGGCAATGATCTAATTTAAAATCACATTAATGCCTACAGAATATTCCACTGAATAAGAATCATTTCGTTAAACGAGATATACCACATTACTTAATCCAACCCTCTAATTGCAAACCATCTTGGAATAAATACCTCTACAGACAAACCTTAGCGATTCTGTCTCACTTTAAAATAGAATTGATCAGCCAGAATGGGAGCAACCCTTTCCTAAACTGCACTGTTGGGACAGGAGGGGAGTAAGTACAAATATAGGATAGGACACATTAGTAAAGTGAGAGGGAGAGGCCACTTTCTTAAACTATCTACTACAAGCGAAAGCATATTTGGGAACATGCCACTGAAAATATCTGTTACCATTCAAATAAAAGGATTTGCCTGACCAAGGGCAGATGTAGGTCATAGACTGCCAAGGCATGGTTTTCATCTCTTTCAGACCTGAGGTGGCCTGAGGCAGTACTCTCCTAGCCCTAAAAGGCTGAATGTAAATCACGCTTGTTGGCAATTTTTGCTGATGTGCTGCCTGACACATGGCTAAAAGCCTTTCTCAGAGCTGAGAATAAATTCCAAGACAGCAATGACAGCTATAACAATAATGCCACATGTGAAAGTGATTAAAAGCCCTCAACAGGAGTAATCATTCAACACAACATCCTTTTAGATAGATCCTGCACACTGCAAGACAATGGGGAGGGGGGTGTGCCATGCTAAAGAAGAAAAGGAGAATAAAAATTGTTTTGCAAAACACTACAGGGTTGAAGTTCACAAGCAGTATTTAGATGAAGTGGCCCCTGTTCTACCTTCACGTCTCCTAGCCCAAAGAGATCGAGTTCTTCTTAGGTATTTCAGTGGTGAGCAGATGTCTACTGTGCAGCAAGAAAATGAGAAAAAGGAGGCTACAGCATTGCTTGAAAGAGCATAATAAACACAAATTATGCTGCCTCCAATAGATCATACAGCTTTCACTTGCAATCTGGCTTATTCCACGTGATTCCTATCTAAAGAACCCAGGTATGCTCTGGGATGGGGCGATGGGAACTGGTTAGAGAGACACCGGGTCCTGAGGGTCAGCTTCTGCGGGATGCCCACTCAGGAATATTTGCTTCAAAACCATTTTTTAGGATCAAGGGTTTTGCTTCAAAAGCAAAGTCACAAAAGGGAGAGGGTTTGCCAGACTCTGAAGGAATAAAATCTATCCCCTTTCAGCAATTTGCCGAAGCAAGAGTTGGCCAGAGACAATTTTTTTAACCAATAAAACTGAATGTGTGTGCATATGTGTGTATGTGTGTGTTTTCAGAAGGATTTGTTTTGCGAAAGGAACATGCCTTGAGATTTACAAGACTTGGCAACGTGGAGCAAACTGAGGGACCTTCTTGAAGAGAAAAAAATTCCCTGGAGGCTGCTGGCTCACAGATACTCTGAGAAATGTCCTGGGATAGGGACCATCTGGGCAAAGATATTCCCACCTCACCAAACAAAATGAGAGTTAGAAAACAGGAAAAACACTCCCCCACACACAAAGTCAAGCCAAGAACCAAATGATTGAAAGACAGCAACTCCATACAATGCCAGGAGGAAGAAGCGCTGGGGCAGCACCTGTGAACACAGAGCAGCTTAGAGGATGAGGGATGCCCACTCTCAAATTCCTGCAGATGAAAAGAGCAAAGGTCCTGCTGACCACTGGACCACAGAAGACTGGCCAAAGGAGAAAGAAGGGAGGAAACTGACAAATTTCCACTTTCATAACGATTTTCCATGCTTTCTCCAAGTATTCAGAAGCTGTCCAAAATGAAAGCTATTTCCTTGTTGGCTTTGGGTGACAGAGTAGCCATTTCCTTCCTGGGATTCATTATTATGTAAGACCTTGTGAGGTTGAAAGGGGTGGAAGTTTCATCTGCCTAATTAGAGGGACCACCAAGTTATTAAACCTGTGAATATACAAGACAGTCACACAGAAAAGAACAAGAGACTATCTGCAAATGTAACTCTAACTTATTTTAGTTTACTATTAGTTAATGTAGCACTTAAAATCTCCTCTTGGACTAGATTCTCTAAATTCATACATTAATTTGAAACAACTTTCATCATAGTCACTAGTGGTCCACAGGAATATGCAAATACATGTTGTTTTCATGGCCTTTGTTTTCCAAGTCCAGTAAGATCAGACTTTTCATTCTTTACATAGAAAAGGTGCCAATTATTTTTTATGGAGTGGAGTCTAAAAACATTGGTGATTTTTTCCCAGTCTGTGGGTTTTCGCCCTACTCTATTGGTGATTTCTTTTGCTGTGCAAAAACCTTTTCATAGCATGTGGTCCCAAGTACTGATTCTTTGTATTGTTTCCCGTGCAGTCTGGGTTCTGTTCATAAATTTTTTTTCCTACCCCTATGTCTTCGAGGGTTCTTCCTATTCTATTCTCCAGTAAATTTAATGTTTCTGTTTTAATGTTTAGATCTTTGATCCACTTTGATTTGAGTTTAGTACATGGTGAGAGACATATATCTAGTTTTAATTTTCGACATGTGGTTAGCCAATTTTTCCAGC